>MDKI01202311.1:0-70434 GCA_005239505.1 Nicotiana paniculata | reverse complement strand
AAATTACAATACATGTACAAAAACTTGAAAAAAAAATTTAAAAAGACTGAAACCCGGCCCGGCAGTACCCCTACCCGCACGGGTTTGTTTTTACCCGGATAAGCCCCAACCCGTTAAACCCGTTAACAATTAACCAGTAAGAATCTGTACCCGCAACCCGTCCGGTTAAAAAAAAATGTAACCGGCCCGGCCCGGCCCACCCGTTAGACACCCTTAGTTTAAACCTCAAAATTCAAACTTCAGGACATCATGTCCTAAAATTCGAAAATTGTATTCAAAATCTCGAATCTTATGTCCTGAATTTTAATTAATCTTGAATTTCAAATTAGTAGTTCAGAAACTCAGGACACTTAGTCTTAAATTTCAAATTAGCAGCTCAAAAATTCAGGACACTAAGTCATGGATTTCCAAATCCAGAATACTTAGTCCTTAAGTTTGTTGAATTGGCTAATCTTTAAATACTTTGTAAATTGTGGATATAATTCAAATAGTGGGCTTAAAAGCGATTATTGTTGCATAAGATTTTTTCATTCCTATACACTATTTGAAATCTTATTATTCTTAATGTTCATATTTTGGTTTTTACCCGACCTACACAAGTTTTGTTTACAAAATATAAACATTCCACCTTAAAAGGCTCTCAATACATTATTAGTGTCTTCAATCAAGGAATTTAATTACATCCTTTTTTCTTTTTCTTTTTTCTCTTATTATCTTTTCTTATTTTTCTCAATCATCGGCGGTGCCTTCAATCATCGTATTCTCAGTAATGCAATTAACTTATCAACAAATCAAATTTATCACAATATGCGATTTTTTCACAATAAGCATTCTCAGTAATGCTATTTCTCCCATGATTTGCTGCCTCCATTTGTCTACTTCAGCTAAATCTCGACACTCTGAGGTTAAATATGGGCACCGTTCTTTGGGCTTTTTCTTTTCTTCTTCTTTCATTGTGATGAATAGATTTAACATTGACTGGGCTTTCTCTTCATTATGCGCCATGACTGGTTCTTTAGCCAGTATATTATAAAAGAGAAAAAAAATACCCAGAACAAAAAGATCGTGCAGAGATGGCTTGAGGTGTAAATGGTCGCAGCAGAAAAAGATTTGGAACAGTGAACACCCATCTGACAGTGCAAAATGAAAACAGCAAATTCTATGAGATTTCTTGAACAAAAAAGTTTAGACCCTTTTCAGCATTAGCAGAACACAAGGGGGGGAAATGTAGACAAAAAAAAATGTCTAGATCTTTCTTGGGGACAAAGATAATTACTATCCAAAGAAAGGATATTTTGTTTAGCTATGCAAATTCTGTTTGATCGGTCCTTGACTCCTTTCAAGAGCATACAGAAAGGAGGAAAAGAGGAGTTTTTATTGGTATGTGGTTGAATGATGAAGAAGCAGTGATTTTATACTGACTTATCTACATTTTCATACATTATTTCTATCTAGTTATATAAAACTACAATAACATATAACTTAAATATAAATTTTATACAAAATTTATACAATGTCTTTTGTATCTGATTTATACATAGTAAAATTTATACAACTAATTATATGTTATACAATTTATCTATAACTTTCATACATTATTTCTACCCAGTTAAATATAACTACAAAAATATATAACTTAAATACAAAATTTATACAATATGTCTTTTGTATATTTTGTATCTGATTTATACCTAGTAAAAATAAATTTAATACAACTAATTATATATTATACAACTTATCTACAATTTTCATACATTATTTCTATTCAGTTATATACAGCTACAATATCATACAACTTAAATATAATTTTTATACAATGGTGTTCAACTTTCATACAATGGTTAAATAAAAATATATATATAAACAATAGAATACAATATTTCTACAATTTCGTAAATATAATGTATATCATGTCTTTTTCTTATTCTTCGAGTTTCAATCTGAAATTCAGCCAAAATCAAGTCTAATCTTCACCAAAAGCACCCTCAAAATTGAGATATAAACTCCAAATATTCCCAATTGTTTGCAACAACACACAATCCAAACAAATAATGGTTTTTGAGAACCCAAATTCGAATTCAAAGCTTCAAAGCTTTTTAATGGCTGTCAATGATGAAATTGTTGCTCTCTTTTCCTTTGTTTTACATTACTGAAATTAGAAATTGAGAGATTGAGAGAGATGTAGAGAGAATTCCAAATTCAAACAAATAATGTTCAATTGTGAGAATTACTTCATATAAGGGGTGTACGAGGCTGAAAAATGTAATCCAAATTAGTTGAATACTCCAACGACGAGCAATTAAGATCAACAGAACATCAAAAGATAGCAATAGAGACAAGCATCTTCATCAAACAAGTCACATGACGAAGAGCACTTCCTCATATTCTTTGCAACAACACCCAATTCAAATAAATAATATTTTTTGAAAACTCAAATTCAAATTCAAAGCTTCAAAGCTTTTTAATGGTTGTCAATGATGGAATCGTGGGTGAGTGCAAGATACGTGGGAAAGGGGGGTGGGACGTGGAGAGAGAAACGTGGGGGGAGTAGAAGATACGTTAGAGTTATTTTAGGACACTAATTATTATCATAAATTCTATTAAAATTTACATAAAAATGATAATTGGATATATAAAATGTAATTATTGTAAAACTTGAGTAGAGGGTAAATATTATTTCATATAATGTATAGAAATATAAAATTATTTTATTGCATTAAGGATCCTATAATAGGGAACTTTCATTCCGAGTAGAAGTCCTCGAGCAACTTGCCTAATCGACCTGTAAATATTCTCTTCGGGTATCGAAGGTTTTTTAAAAGTGCTCTCCTCCTTTTCCTTCTCCATAGAGGAAAGGGAAGTTTTTGATTGACACTACTTGGGGGATAACATCCACACTACAATTTTAATCGGCTCAATTGAGGAAATTATCATAATTCATAAATGAAATAGTAAAGGTCATAGAGAGATTTGCACAAAAGTACAGTCCAACATACCACATTGCACCTACATAGCCATGGTTTTATGTTTATATTTGCATAGCCCATTATTGTTTGCAATATGGGTCACTTTCGGCAATGTACTTGAGTCAGCTGTATTTTCATGTACTAATGTTTTCAGGTGAGAAATTTGCACAAAAGTACAACTCTGCATACTATATTGCACCTATATAGCCATAGTTTTCAAGTTCACTATTCTATTCCTTTGTTCTATTTTCAGTAATGAATATAATATTACAAATCGTTCATATCAGCACAAACTTTGCAAAAAAAAAATACTAATAAACGGGGAAATGAAACCTTTTGAGTTTATACGTGTGAAATATTATTATAGTAAATTGATTTTCCTAAACGACAGTTTTTAGTTTTCACATAAGATGAAACTTAAACTCATTTGTTCTAGCACTTTAATTAGTAGGTACATTTTGTTATCGTCTCTGTGTTAAAACTCAGAAAATCAGAAGAACAGTTAGAAGAAACATAAAATATATAAACGATAAGAAATATTATGAGTCCACAATTTCCTTGTGTGTCCTTAAGGAATTTTAACCCCTCACAAGTTGCCAAGGTAATGGATTAAATCCCCCCAGGATGAAACGGAATAACCTTCCTGCAACAGTTGCAATACAAACTGCAGGATACCAACAAACTCAAAGAACGGATCAAGCTCACACTTACGAATTTGAGAGAGAAAGACTGCGAAGTAGAATGCAGTATTCAAAATGGAATTCTCGATTTTTTTCGTGTGTGGAAAAAGAAGCCATGCCTCAGAATTTATAGGCAACTATTGGAAGAGGTGTGATGTTTGTTAAGGAAAAAATGTCTGTTCAGGAAAGAAAACAACGTTCAGCAAAGGCAACATTTTTGGATTTCAGTTAATTCCGTTAATGACCTAACTGACATTTAATTTAATTATTAAATAATTAATTAAATAAACTTTGTCCAAAAATAATCTTACCGATCATTTGACAAATCCGAAGCCGAAGCTGAGCGAGCGACGACAACGGCGCGAGGATACATCCTCTTCAACTCCTTTTAAGAGCTCTAAGAAGTGATCCTATATTTATACACACAAGTGTAGTTGTCTTTCACCAATGTGGTACAAAGTTCATGACAAAAGCTCACTTGATTCAAATTTTCATTTTACTCCATTTTATTTCCCACCATTTCCCAATTCACACTCTTAGACTTTTAAGCCAAATGCTTAAAGTCCAACACATTTTTAGTCTGATTTTCTCCATCTATATGGAAAATACTTTTCGCAAACTATTTCGTTGTTGTAATTTCACTTGAATTCTTTGAAAAGCACAATCCAATGGAGACATCTGTATCAACAAAGAACATTTGGTGTAGGTACATCTGTTTTTATATTGCCAGACAATCATTTCACAATTTTATTATCAAGTTTCCAGGTGAATCCGGCGATAATAGTCCTTTATAATTCGGAAAATAAAAAACATCATAAGTACTTTTTCAACAAACAAACAAAAAACAATTTAAAAGATAGAACAGATATCAATTAAATATTGAAAATTATTTGGTGTGGGGCTTATTGAAGAATATCACCAGCATCTGAGGAGATTATATACGGAAAATAGATATTGATATAGAAAAAGTCATAAAACATGCAGATCACATGTTCTAAGTATTTGTAAAGACAAGCTATTTAAGAAATCTAATCATGTCTAATTATTTATAATATTGCAACTACCAAACTACTAGGAGTACTATATAATTAATATTGAAAATTCTGAAGCATAATGTGAACTGTTGGTTTCAAATATCATGTCCTGTTCAAGGTTTGACACTTTTCTTTTTCTTTTTCCCTTCTCCTTCAGTAGTCAAGAATCACACGTTTTCACAATATCTCTTTCCTTTGAAGAAGGGAAAAACGAATCTAGCTGATGCTTGATATTTGCATTTTTTATTTTTCCAATATCTTTGAATATTATTGAAGAATATATGACCATTTTCCTTCGAAGACTTAATCAACTTTTAGAAATTTTCATTTTCCTTTAAGGCAGAAAATAAAGGTTATATTTTCTCCCGTTCTCAATTCGATTGAGGGAAACAAGAAAAAAGGCAAGTAAATATCAGCAGAAGGTTATATAAATGTTTGTATTAAAATGGTCACAACAAAAGGGAGATTGTTAGATTTTAATTTTAATGATGAAAAATAATATAAGTGTATTTGATGTAGGGACTCAAGGCAATCAATCAGAATCAAAGTAAGAAGGAAAGTATCAATCAAGATTGACTGAAGTCATCAAGGAATCAGCGAAGCAATAAAGATCCGGAATTACATTATTCAATCAAAGCTGAAGAAAGATATCAATCAAATGATGATTAAAGCCATCAAGAAGAGCAATCAAAGCTGAAGAAAGATATCGATCAGAAGATGATTGAAGCTATCAATAATAAAAAGAAAAGAAGTACTAAAGTTTCGGCAAAGGCATAGCCAACACTGGAAATTCGACGGATACCAAGGCTTAAAGATGGAAAGCTATCAAGCCCACTCATCAATGAAGTATAACGGGATTCAACCTTATTCTTGGAACAAATCAATCTTCGATTCCTTTCAAGGATCAAATCTCTTGGGTTCGCAAATCTCTCCAAACTCCAAGGCCTCCTGGAAAGTATATATAAGATCATTTCTGACTTGAAGAAATATACTTTGATCAAACAAATTACCCTCTCTTTGTTCTACTTCAAACAAACAATGTAGCTCTACTAGATCTGTTGTGTAACAAGTTAGAGAAGAAAGAGAGAAAATCACTGGTGAGGCATTGTATCAAGAAAAGACGAGAGACATAGAAACTGAACAGTTGGTGTAAAACTACACCATTCACTTTGTACTCAAGAAACTCAATCACTGAAAGAGAACCCCTTGCAACCCAAGGGGACTGGACTAGGATTCACATTGAATCCGAACCATATAAAAACTCCGGCGTCTTTAATTCCTGCACTTTATTTATGCATTTTAATTCTGTACTTCTTACTATCTCGCTATTACTTCTAGTCGACTAATTGGTAAACTAGTCAACTTATAATAACTATTTTTAAAATAAGCAATTCACCCCCTTCTTGTACTTTCTAAGATAGTATTACCAAAAATCTATTTAGGAATAACTTTTTTATTTGGAAAAATAGTTCTACTATCTCTATTTTTTGGACACTCGGGTCCACGCTCAGTTTTTCTTTCACCAATTATATATCCATATACAGATAACGACACTAAATTCCGTATAAGACATGATTAATTATTCTTTAAGTATCCAAAAAATAGTTAATCTAATGCTTCAAATAATGCAAATCCAATTGCTTTTACTATGCCACAATTTTGAAAACTTGTAAGAGTGTAAAGTTTATTAGATTTGTTTCTTTTTTTCTCATTTTTTTTCTAGTCGATACATTAAGCTGATTTGATATCAGAATTTGGACAATCACCCTGGCTATAGACACGTATCCACTAATTTGATTTTGTATTCTATTCATAGAAAGAAATCTATCTTATATAGCTAAGTGAAGATAAAATTGGATACACATGTATCTACTCACAAACCTAATCATCAATTGGTTGACTCGTTAATGAAATAAAATAAAATAAAATAAAGCATATGGAAATTAAAGACTAGAGAATTAAAGTTTCAAGGTAAAAGTGGGAAAAAATGGGAAGTACTTTAGGTGGCAAATGAAATTAGCTCCCTTCGCATGGGAAACATTCTATCCAGTTTTTTAGAACCTAAAACACATTCTAATTTTCTTGCTGCAATCACAAATAAAAATTCTAACTTAATCACCTTATAGAAATACTCTTTTTCAACTTCAACTTCATTTTTTAAAACTTATATTGTCCAAATTAACGCCTACAAAATATAAAGATCTACATATACAATTGCTACTAATTCGTTTGAATCTTGTTGACGAGAAGTTAAAATTTTGTGCTTTACGATTCCCGGAACATAATTTACTTTAAATTGTCCGTAAAAGTGTGAGAATAACTAAGCAGTTAGCAATTAGTGTTGTAGTTAGCAGTTAGTGTTGTTTGTTAATAGGAGTCAGTTATTACTAACAAATGGACATTAGTTGTTATTGAGCAGGTTAAGTTAGTGTATGTATATATACACGTGTAAGATAGTAGAATGAAAATCATTTTCAGCTTAACACACATGCAAAAATTCTCTTTGTAGAAACTTCTTCTTCTCGTTGGGTAGCTAGCCCTAATCCTCCATTGTTGCTCTCTAATTCAAACTTGAGTACACTGAAATTCACATGGTATCAGTGTGGGTGATGATTCTGCTTCTCGAAAGTACTGTGTAGCTGAATTTATACTCTAATTCATCTCCAATTTCCAAAAGTTCTTCGTCAATTTTGTTGACATTCTTCAGAATGAGTACCTCAAAATGATCACACTCATACACTGTATGTTTATTCTTCTGACACTCCTAGATCTGTGTTAATTTCTGTTCAGCTCACATGAGCAGAGAATTATGGATTGTGGAGGCGATCGATGCGAATTGCTCTTCAAGCTAAGAGGAAATTGGGATTTGTCATGGGTACTTGTAAGAAAGAGTCATTTGACAAGGAATTGCATGAGGGTTGTGAGACTATGCAATAGTACTCTCATGGATCATGAACACTGTGTCTCAAGACCTACTTAGCAGAATTGTTTATGCATCAAGTGCACACCTTGTTTGGGAGGATCTCAGGGAGAGATTTGATAAGGTGAGTCGAGTACATATATTTCAGTTGCACAGAGAGATCGCGACCGTTACACAGAGGACAGATTCTATCTCAATGTATTTCACAAGGCTTAAGGAACTTTGGGCTGAGTTTGACACAATGGTGCCTTCACCAAATTGTGGTTGCCCAAGGTCGAAGGAACAGATTGACAATTTTCTTCAGCAGATCCTAACACAGTTTTTAAGTGGTCTTAATAAATCCTATGATCAGGCAAGGAGACATATACTTATGAAGTCAACTGATCCTACTCTCAATCAGGGTTATTTTATGATAACTTAGTATGAGAGTCAAAGGTCTGCTTCTTATTCAGCTGCAGGAGAGAAGGGAGAACCATTAACTATGCAAGCACGAAGAGGTCGGCCTTAAAAAGGAAAAAAGCACTAATGAAGTGTGACTATTGTAGGCTAAAGTGACACCTGAAAGAAAATCGTTACAAGCTTATAGGATATCCAACAAACTTCAAGAATAGGAAGAAATTTGTAGCAAACAATGTGATGATAAACTCTGGTGGAGAGAATGTAGCACAAGAGTTTGTTGGAATTCTGCAGGAAAGGCGTTATTTCACAGAAGAGCAATATAAGAAGATTTTGACTCTGCTGAACAAAGAAAATGAAGCTAAAGACCAACATCATGCTAACATGGCAAGTATTGAGTGGATAATTGATTCAGGAGCCTCGCATCATATTAGTGGCAGTCTAGATATACTAAGTCACAAACCTAAGTTAGCTGCTAATCATGATGAAAGAGTTCATTTGCCTACAAGTGTAAAGACAGGTATAACTCACATAGGAACTGCAAATTTTCTCAGAGATATGGAACTTAACAATGTACTATTTGTTCCTGAGTTTAAATTTAACCTACTACCAGTCTCCAAACTAACCAAGGCTTTCTCTTGCTCTGTGAACTTCTTTCCTGATTTTTGCATATTTTAGGACCATTACAATAGCAAGGTGAGGAGGATTGATAGAGAAAGAGGTGGCCTGTATGTGGTAAAAGATGATTTCAACAGAATAAAGAAAGTAATATGCAATGTGACAGTGTAGAAGAATATTGAAGATGGAAGCCTATGGCATAGAGGTCTAGGACATGCTTCTGTTAGTACTATGAAGAATGTAGAATATCTTCGTAATAAGACTGTTGATATGTGTCACGACCCAAATTTTCCTCCGTTGGGTATCGTGATGGCACCTAGTCTTAGGGACTAGGTAAACCTAACAGTTACTGAATAACAACATTAATAAAAGGGAAGCTAACAGTCTTGATATAGAATCTTTACAGAATTTACAAATTTTTCCAAAATCGGTAATACAAGTCATAAGCTCTACGAATCTTCTACTACTTCTAAATACAACTATTTGGAAATAAATACAATAGTGTATGAATACTACTTGTAAGAAGGTGACTCTGAAGCCTGCGAACGCAGCAGCAGGTTACCTTGAGTCTCCCCGTCAATGGTCCATGCAGCTACTAACAATCAATACCTGGATTTGTGCAACAAAAATGCGCAGAAGTGTAGTATGAGCACACCACAGCGGTTCCCAGTAAGTACCAAGACTAACCTCAGTGGAGTAGTGACGAGGACTAGTCAAGACACCACTGGTCTACAAAATAAACTAGCATAAATGTAGAAACATAACCGAACACTACTTCTATCTAAGACTTCACGACATAATTTACAACAATAACAATATAATGCGGAAGAAAATTACAGAAATTAACCAACGGAACATCATGAAAACACACAGAAAGGTGGGCAGCAAAACAAGCCAAACCGGAAGAAAACACAACACAATTACTTTTTCAATAATACTTTTCAATAAAATCTCGTTGTCACAATCTCCTCAAGAAAACTCGAATCGCACTCATATTCAAGCTTTATGAACTTTAGAACTTTAAACTTCTATATTTGATTCCGAAACCTATCAAATCACATCCGATTGACCTCAAATTTTGCACACAAGTCACATTCAACATTACAGACCTGCTCCAACTTCCGGAATCACATTTCGACCTCGATATCAAAATTTTCACTTCCAGTCGGATTCTTCAAACACGTTCAAATTTCTATCTTTAGCCAAATGACTTCAAAATAACCTACAGACATCCGAATTCACTTCTGATCGCGCTCCCAACTGCAGAATTACCATACGGAGCTATTCCCTGGATTGGAATCCCAAACGGACATCTATATCACTGAAATGCCTCTCAACCCAAATTTATGAAATTCTTCTAAAATTCTATCTTCCATAATATACGCCGAAATGCTCCCAGGTTATCCTAATCCCGGTTTGAACATACGCCCAAGTCCGAAATCATCATACGAACCTGCTGGAACCTTCAAATTCTGATTCAGAGGTTGTTTACCCAAAATTCCAATCTTAGTTGATTCTTCCAACTTAAGGCTTCCGAAATGAGAATTTTCTTTCTAATTCGATTCCGGATTATCCGGTAACTGAATCTAACCACCCACGGAGGTCGATATTTACAATGTGAAGTTGTTCATGACCTTACTCCACCGAACAGAGCTGAAATCCTCAAAACGACCGGTCGGGTCATTACATTCTCCCCCTCTTAAACGTTCGTCCTTGAACGTGCCAAGATTCACTTTGAACTCATCCAATCACTGATTGCACACCTCCAACACACACCCGCGGGCGATCCCACATCACTCCAACTTTCATAAGCCTGATGACACAATCACAACTGCAATATAACCTTCCCATCACCACCGATAAGCCTAATACCTCTACTTCTCATCTTATACTCATTTACAAAAGACCCGATTCTAAATCCATATCTGGAATTAGCCTCAACCAGCTGCATCAACTCATGACTACACCCATAAGGCACAACCACACAACATAGCACATCACACATATGCTTAAATAACACTTTTGATCACAATAGCTGCCCGACATCAACTCAACATTGGCAATTATCCCTACATCTGAACGGACTCTGTTCCAAACCCCATAATATTGATAGTGATGCAATAAACACGAAGACTACATTATTAAACACTCGAATCACCAAGCCACAACTAACACCACCAGGCACACATCCCGCAAGCTAAAACTAATGGAGCACATAACGAGAATGACTGAATATGAATATAGAAACATAAAAAGGAACTATCAAACAAGCCCATAGGCATAACTCTCTATCAATACTGACTTACCAAAAGTAATATAACAAGGAAGAAGAAAAACATATGAACAAATCACAAGGATTCCAACCTGATAAAATTCATACTGCGGTACTCAGCCCTGTCTAAATATATCGAATCACAATTATCATGAGGACCTCGCCCTCAACTCTGAATCACATACCGAAAATATATCATACCAATTGAAATTCCTCCAGTAATCATCACAGCTGATAAAATTATAATGCTAACTAAACTCACATCTCGATGGAGTATCAAATCACAGCTCGTAAACAAAATACTTAGGAAAATTACATAAAGCTTACCGCGAAGAACAACAAGGACTCACTTCCAGTTCACCACTAGAAAGTATGAATAAAACAACAATAGACACGTGCTACTACTCATAGAATCTCTCATCAGGAGCACACATGAAAATAGAGTGCAAACCATGAAACTCACTCATAAATGAAACAACAAATAAGGGAACTCGTCCCGACCAGCAGATCTATAATGAAATACAATTGGTGCCCCTCTGTAATACATCAAATCATACATGTGTGATAACATCTGACCCAACGGTCTCCAGCCTACCATAAGAAATGTAACAATGGGTCGGGCCTCCTCCTCTTGGGTGCCCTCAACTCACCCTGTTATAGCAGACCTAAATCCTGGAATAATCCCTCACCCTGTGGATAATATCTCTACACTCAAAACAACCTCTCTGCCGACGTGGCTGTGGAAAACATACCATACGAATCCTCTGAGACCCATGAGTACCTGGAACCCCATGCGAAGCTGGCAATGCAAACTGAACTGGTTGACCCACAAAACCTCTATCGTGTTGTGCCTTGCCTCCATAATAAGGACCAATAAATTCCTCCGGTCTACGAGGCCTCCTTGTCTCCCTGAACTGTCTCCCTGATCTCGTCTGCTCTCTCGCTCCCGGTCCCACATACTCCCTAAGCGGCGAGCGATCCCTACTACCTGCTAAAACGAGGCATCCTACTCTAACTCTTG
Source organism: Nicotiana paniculata (assembly GCA_005239505.1). Classification (NCBI taxonomy): domain Eukaryota; kingdom Viridiplantae; phylum Streptophyta; class Magnoliopsida; order Solanales; family Solanaceae; genus Nicotiana; species Nicotiana paniculata. The sequence goes on along the minus strand of MDKI01202311.1, from coordinate 58,527 downwards.
AGTCCCGTTGAACCGAATATCATGCCTGAATCTCTCAATGACTCTACGATTTCATCTCCTAACTGAAGCAACCAAGAGAAGTGTATATCTTGCCAACTCACTGAATCTAACGACATATTCCAATAGTGACATAGCGCCCTAACGCAACTGCTCAAACTCCACGCGCCGAACTTCCCGAAGGATTTGAGGTGCAACCGCCCTCAAAACATCTCCGAAAACTGAATCCAGGATAGTGAAGCTGACTCGGCCCGGTTACCCCAACTCATATGCCGCCGCCACTGATCAACCCACTAATCCAAACCTGAGATGTGACAAAAGTGATCCCGCTCGTCTCCACAATACCCGAAGTATGAAGAATATAGTGACACTCCTCCAGGAAGCCCTGCATCACCTATCGCCAATCTTGTGAAAGATAGGAGGGTGGTACTTCTTGTACCTCTCAAGTCGAAGGTATTCTTCCTCCGATGTTGCTACCCTAACCATGGCTAAACTGAAACCCCATGTCGTGCTGTCATGACAACTGGTACCTAACCAGCATGATCTCACTGCTTTGGAGTGTAGATTGTGTGAGTCTGAACTCCTCCCCTGATCTGTGGAGCAACTGATGCACTAGAATCAACCCTGCCTGAGTCAATGTACCAATTATACTCAAAAACTATGCCCAGACCTCCTGAAGTCCGGGGTAGCAACAGGCACCTCCGGTACCTGTCCCCCCAACTAGAACTGCTGGCAGCTCCTCCACGATCTGACAGGCATCTTAACTGTGGCACTTGCTCCTCGTCGACCTCTGTCTCTGACCCTTGTGACGCTTGCCTCGGGTAACATCATCAAGTACCGCAGTTTGCGTCCTCACCATCGGTGAGAGAATGGAACAATAATTTCAAACTTCAAGATCAATGAACTCGCACAATAGGAATGAAGGAAGTGAAGTTGTCCTAATAGTTCCGTAGCCTCTCGAAGATAAATACAGACGTCTTCGTACCGATCCGCAAGGCTCTACTAAACTCGCTTATGACTCGTAGCACCTATGAATCTAGAGCTCTGATACCAACTTGTCACGACCCAAATTTCCCTCTGTTGGGTATCGTGATGGCACCTAGTCTTAGGGACTAGGTAAGCCTAACAGTTACCGAATAACAACATTAATAAAAGGGAAGCTAACAGTCTTGATATAGAATCTTGACATAATTTATAATTTTTTCCAAAACAGGTAATACAAGTCATAAGATCTATGAATCCTCTACAACTTCTAAATACAACTGTTTGGATATAAATACAACGGTGTATGAATACTACTTGTAAGAAGGTGACTCTGAAGCCTGCGAACGCAACATCAGGTTACCTTGAGTCTCCCCGTCAATGGTCCATGCAGCTACTAACAATCAATACCTGGATCTATGCAACAAAAATGAACAGAAGTGTGGTATGAACACACCACAGCGGTGCCCCGTAAGTATCAAGACTAACCTCGGTGGAGTAGTGACAAGTACTAGTCAAGATACCACTGGTCTACAAAATAAACTAGCATGAATGTAGAAACATAACCGAACACTACTTCTATTTAAAACTTCACGGCATAATTTACAACAATGATAATATAATGCGGAAGGAAATTACAAAAATTAACCAACGGAACAGCATGAAAACACACAGAAAGGTGGGCAGCAAAACAAGCCAAGCCGGAAGAAAACACAACACAATTACTTTTTCAATAATACTTTTCAATAAAATCTCGTTGTCACAATCTCCTCAAGATAAATCTATCGGAACTCAGTCCGTAACTCCGAACTCGCTATGTGGAACAGGAGGAACATCAAGGCTTTTCAATGAATGCAGTAAAAGATCAGCATGAATACCAAATTAAACATCGAAATATTAAATCTTAAACAAGTATAGTAAATATCAAATAGGAACAACGGAAATAATAATGCAAGGACAAGTGCACAGCAAAATAAATAAATAAATAGAAACGGCACGGCTTGTCCCCTCGTGCTAAATTAACATAAACGTGGTACAGAATGTCCCCTCGTGCTAAAATAACATAAACATGGCACGAAATGTCCCCTCGTGCGAAAATATCATAAACATGGTACGGAATTTCCCCTCGTGCTAAAATAACATAAACATGGCACGGAATGTCCCCTCGTGCTAAAATAACATAAACATGGCACGGAATGTCCCCTCGTGCTAAAATAACATAAACATTGCACGGAATGTCCCCTCGTGCTAAAATATCATAAACATGGCACGGAATGTCCCTTCGTGCTAAAATAACATAAACATGGCACGGAATGTCCCCTCGTGCTAAAATATCATAAACATGACACGGAATGTCTCCTCGTGCTAAAATAACATAAACATGGCACGGAATGTCTCCTCGTGCTAAAATACCATAAACATGGCACAGAATGTCCCCTCGTGCTAAAATAATATAAACAATAGTTTGACAAGGAAAATCAACAATAAGAACCATGAAACAACATCATCCCCGCAAGGGAAACAACTATAACCAATCTCACCTAAACAATTAACTTTACGGAATAAAACTCAGCGTAACAAAGGCCCAATAATAGGCAACATCAAGAAAACATCAACAACATAAATGTTTATCAACTAGACCCGAGTAACACATAAGGAAAAAATCATATAAATCACAGGGTAAGACTCGCGGTATGCTTGAATCCAACGAACGGATGTTCTAACTACGGCTAAACAACTATAAAGCTAGATAACACTAATATAGTCAATTTGGAAATTTTAGGAAGCAAATATAGCATGAAGATAAGAGCGGTAAAATATTCAGTTAAGTCAATTAAGTTCAAATAACCAACGAAGGAATCCAAAAGCAAGTAATTCTAATTTAAGCAGGAAAGGATGAGATTAACAACCAAGGATTCAAATGTAACAATAAAAACTCATACATAGTTAATATAAGAACTTACGAATCCTAAAAGGCCAACCTATTAGCAAATAATTCTGAGTACGCACTTGTCACCTCGCATACACGGACTACAATCAACAAGAAAGACTCAATCCTAAGGGGTAGCTCCGCCACACAAGGTTATAAAAGATACTTACCTCAAAGACGACAACCCGATACTCAAAAATGAACTTCTCAGGCGAAAATACCTCCGGACGGCTCAAAATCAACTAAAACAACTTCAAAATACACATAAAACGTATAAGGACCTATTCTGAGTAATAAAGTTTCAGTCTTTACAAATTTATAAAAATCGACCCAAAACTCGACCCCCGAGCTTGCACCTCGAAACCAGACATATTTACAAAAATCCGATTACCCAATCCGATACGAGTTCAACCATACTAAATTTATCAAATTTCGATACCATTTGGTCCTTCAAATCATGATTTTTCATTTTAGAAATTTTCTTTCAAAACCCACATTTTTTCTCAACTTATAACACAAATTAAATGATAAACAAGAACTAATTCATGAAATATAATTAATTCTAGTGGAAGCACACTTACCCGTTCGATTTGTGTGAAAATCCCCCAAAGAATCGCCAAAAACCGAACTCTAGAAGTTAAAATATGTTAAAAATGGCTTAACCCTCGTTATATAACTTCTTCCCAGGTCTTTACTCATCGCGATCACGGAAAATTCTTCGCGATCGCAAAGTACAAAAATTTCCAGCCTAAAATTTGCTCTTCGCGATCGCGGAAAAAGCTTTGCGATCGCGAAGAACAAATGCCCAGCTCTTCCGGACAGTCTCTAGTATAATGAACATAACATTTTGTACAAAACTTCAAATTGCAAATGGTTTGACGTTATGAAAACTAGACACCAATGGATATAAATTTCTTTATTTACTCATCTACCGGTTCCTTATATATTTTGAGACATAAGTTGCTAAAATCGGTCCTATGCAACACAATGCGATTTTCAAACACTTCCCGGACATGCTGTAGTATATCAACCATAACTCTTTGTAAACAATTCCAAATTACAAATGGTTTGATTTTGTGAAACCTAGACTCAAAGGGCTACAACTATTGATTTTGGATCATCTACAAATTCCTTATAGATTTCAAGATACAAGCTTCCAAAGTCGAGTCATTGCAGCAGAACATTTCCTCTACGCGATCGCGAAAGGCCTTCCGCGATCGCGATCGCGATTCACTGTCCCATTTCTCTCATTTTACTCATCATGACCAGTTCCCCGTGATCGCGTAGCACACTGGTATAGCCAAAAACTAGCAGCTATAAATGTCCTAGAAATGGTCCAAAACTACCCCGAAACTCACCCGAGCCCCTCGGGACCCCGTCCGAGCGTGCCAACAAGTCTCAAAACATATTACGGACTTAGTCGAGGCCTCAAATCACATCAAACAATTCTGAAAACACGAATCGCACTCCTATTCAAGCTTTATGAACTTTAGAACTTTAAACTTCTATATTCGATGCTGAAACCTATCAAATCACGTCCGATTGACCTCAAATTTTGCACACAAGTCACATTCAATATTATGGACCTTCTCCAACTTCCGGAATCGCATTCCGACCCCGATATCAAAGTTTCTACTTCCGGTCGGATTCCTAAAAAACCTTCAAATTTCTATCTTTAGCCAAATGACTTCAAAATAACCTACGAACATCCGAATTCACTTCTGATCGCGCTCCCAACTCCATAATTACCTTATAGAGATATTCCTAGGCTCGGAATCCCAAACGGACATCTATATCACTGAAATATCTTTCAAACCAGATTTATGAAATTCTTCTAAAATGCTATCTTCTATAATATACGTCGAAACGCTCCGGATTAACCAAATCCCGATCCGAACATACGCCCATGTCCGAAATCATCATATGAACATGTTGGAACCTTCAAATCCTGATTCGGAGGTCCTTTACCCAAAATTCCAATCTTAGTTGATTCTTCCAACTTAAGTCTTCCGAAATGAGAATTTTCTTTCCAATTCGACTCCGGATTATCCGGTAACTGAATCTAACCACCCACGCAGATCGATATATACAATGTGAAATTGTTCATGACCTTATGCCACCGAACAGAGCTTAAAACCTCAAAACAACCGGTTGGCTCGTTACAATATGTTTGTAAACAATGAATGTCATGTATGTCCATTAGCTAAACAAAGTAGATTGATATTTCCTAGAAGTAAATCTAGAAGTTCAAGTCCCTTGATTCTCTTTCACATGGATGTTTGGGGACCTTATAAACATCCTACTCATGATAGAAAACATTTGGTTTTGACTATTGCTGATGATAATTCAAGGTATACTTGGATTAAATTGCTTCAGTTGAAAAGTGATGTCATAGTAGTTGTAAAGAAATTTCTGCCAATGCAGACATAGTATGCAAATGCAGTGAAGGTAATTAGAACTTATAATGGGACCAAATTCTTTAACAAACAAATGAGTGAGTTGTTTGAAGGCTATGTGTTTATTCACCAAAGCAATTGTGTCCATATTCCACAACAAAATAGAATTATGGAGAGAAAACATAGGCACATTCTTGACACAGCTAGAGCCTTGAAATTTCAAGAAAATCTACCTACAAGATTTTGGGGAGAATGTGTGGATACTGCAGTTTATGTGATTAATCAATTACCTACTGAGCTATTAGAAGGCAAAACGCTATTTGAATTGCTAGAAGGCAAACCACCATCACTGGCCCATCTTAAGGTTTTTGGTTGTTTATGTTACGCAACCAACTTCGTTAAAGAGGATAAGTCTGCTCCTAGGGCCAGGGCCTCAGTTTTTCTGAGGTATTCAGAGACTCAAAAAGGGTACAAACTGATGGACCTATCCATTAAATTTTTCTTTGTTTGTAGGTATGTTATGCTTAAAGAACGCATATTTCCATTTGTACAGGCTTATACCAAATCAGTACCAATCAAGGCACCTCTCCTTGTTCCTGACAGGGGGAGAGTGATAACAGATTGTCATGAACAAGTAAAAGATATTGAACATGACACTTCAAATCATGATGCACTGGGACATAACATTGTTGCTGATTCCATTCATGACACTATTGTGATGGATGATAATGCTGATGTTGCTATTGAAGTTGTTGATAGTGCACATGACAGTAGTAGGATTGCAGAACAAGCAGATGATCAAGTTGTTCCTGTTGCAGCTGAAGACATAGCAAAACATGCAGATGATCAAATTGTTACAGCTGCAAAACAAGCTGAAGTTGAAGCTGAAGACATTGCAGGACAGATAGATGATCAGGTTGTTACTAAGATAAATGCTATGGGTGAACTTATGGGACATGCGTCTCATACAATAAGGAGGAAGTCAGAAAGTCATACCAAAGAGCCATTGTGGCTGCAGGACTATGTCAAAAAGAAGAAGGCTAATGGAGTTTTATATCCTATATCAGACTACCTCTCATATAATAATCTCTCAGCTAGTTGCAGAAGCATGTTGGCCAAGATTCCAGCAACAACAGAACCACAAAGCTTTGCAGAAGCATCAAAGGATAGAAAATGGATTGAAGCAATGGATTTATAGATAAAGGCATTGGAGGATAACAACACATGGGAGATTGTTGACCTACTAAGAGGCAAAAATGTTATTGGATCTAAATGGGTGTACAAAATCAAATATAAGGCTAATGGAGAAGTAGAGAGATACAAGGCAAGGTTGGTAACCAAAGGGTACAACTAAAAAGAAGGCTTGGACTACCATGAAATATTTTCACTAGTTGCAGAAATGGTGATAGTGAGGACTGTCATTGCACTTGCAGCATCAAAAGGGTGGAACTTGTACCAAATGGATGTAAATAATGCATTCCTACAAGGTGATTTGTATGAAGAGGTTTATATGGAGTTGCCTCAAGGATTTAGGAGACAGGGGGAGACTATATAGGCTAAAACAGGTTCCAAGGCAATGGAACATAAAGCTCATTGAGGCCCTGCTCAAGGATGGACATTAACAAAGCCTGTATAACTATTCATTGTTCACTAAGAGGAAAGAAGTTGAATTTCTAGCAATCCTAATCTATATTGATGATCTACTGATTACAGGAAACAATGAGGATTTAATTCAAGAGACTAAGGATGTGTTCCATCAGGAATTTAAGGTCAAAGACCTTGGACATTTAAGATATTTCTAGGAATAGAAGTGCTGAGATCAAATAAAGGCATATTCTTGAATCAAAGGAAGTATACACTCCAATTGATTTCTGACTTAGGACTGGGAGGAAGCAAGACAATCTGAACACCACTGGATTTGAACCAAAAGTTCACTACAGTGGAATATGACAAGAAAGCAGGAAACAAAATGACTGATACAATTCTTGAGGATGCATCAGCGTATCAAAAATTGATAGGAAGGCTGATATATGTGACAATAACAAGATCAGACATCAACTTTGTAGTACAAACACTGATTCAATTTATGCAATCACCAAAGAAGTCACATTGGGAAGGAGTAGTTAGAGTAGTGAGGTACATCAAACAAGCACCAGGAATGGGGATCCTAATGAGCAGCAAAGAATCAGAGGAGTTAACATGTTTTTGTGATGTAGACTAGGCAGCTTGCCCAAACACTAGAAGATCAATCACAGGGTTTCTAGTAAAGTTTGGGGATTCTTTGATATCCTGAAAGTCCAAGAAGCAACAGACAATATCTTGAAGTTCTGCAGAAGCAAAGTATAGAAGTCCAGCAGGAGCAACAACAGAGATCACCTGGTTGTTGGGACTATTTTCAGAATTAAAGATTCCTATCTGACAACCGGTAATGTTACTTTGTGACAGCAAGACAGCACTTAAAATTGCAACAATCCTATCTTTCATGAGAGGACAAAGCATATTGAAATCGATTTTCATTTTGTCAGGGATAAGATAAAAGAAGCGAAGATCACAATACAATATATTGGAACTAAATAACAGCAAGCATACCTGCTGGCGAGAGGATTAGGAAGAAACCAACGTGATTACTTACTTGGCAAGCTAGGAGTGCTTAATGTTTTACACCCTCCAGCTTGAGGGGGAGTGTGAGAATAACTAAGCAGTTAGCAGTTAATGTTAGTTTGTTAATAGAAGTTAGTTATAACTAACAAATGACATTAGTTGTTAGTGAGGAGGTTAAGTTAGTGGATGCATATATACACGTGTAAGATCATTTCATAGTGGAATGAAAATCATTTTCAGCTTACCGGAATGCATAAATTCTTTCTATAGAACCTTTGTCTTCTCGTTGGGCAGCTAGTCCTAATTCTCCATTGTTGCTCTCTAATTCAAGCTTGAGCACACTGAAATTCACAAAAAGTTTCGCCATTATCTAGTTTCTTTTTTATTTATTTTTATTCTACTAATGTGTTTGAATCTTGTTGACAATTTTCTTGATTAATCCCATTAAAGTTCACCAAACTTTCTTTTTAGCTTCAATTATGCATTAAAAAATCTGTTAACCAAAAAATAATGAAGGAAAACTGAGCTGAATGATTAATAAGAAAGATGGTGTGGATGATTAAACTTCAAAGCTGCCAACATATTAATAAGCTCACGACAAATTACATGAACTAAATATAATTAACCCCAAAAAAGGAAAAAAAAAAAAAAAAAAAAAAGAAACTAAAATCTAACACCTCCCTCTTAAGAAAGCTCTTCTGAAGCTGATTTTACATTATACATAGGCTCCTCCCAGTAAGAGAAAAAAAGAAGCTAAACTGCAGTTGTCATATGTTCCTTTCTTCTCTACGTGGTTTCTTCGGGAATTCAGAAAGACAACATTTTAGAAATTGGATTAGGTTTCGAATACTGAATATTCCAAGTGAAGAAATAAGCAATTTATGGAAGAAGGCCGATGTAAGGCGTTGTCGCAACATAATTTCTGTTGGCAGAGGAAGAAGAATTGTTTTGTGAGATAACACTACCAACTGCTTCTACAAGCACAACAACGAACTCAAACACCAATTTCACCATTCCTATGCACATTTCCAACCTTTGAATCACCATATTTGTACAGTATATCAAATGTGTTTTCGACTCTCTTTCTTAATTCTCCTTCTATTTTCCGCTTCTTTCTCTTTTGTCCAGTATTCTCGGAACCTGTTCTATTTATAGTAGTTTTCAAGAAACAAGCCTGCATGAATTGAAAAACGAATAAACTTTAGCAACATGCGGCTTTTGGAAACTCCCAAGCGACAGGGAATAAAATTTGCGCTCTTGATCCTTGAAATATTGACAAATTTTAAGTTTGATCCTACTTATGATATCTGATTGACATTTATGATTTAACCTTCAATCAACTGAAATTTGTTTTGTTATTGCACATTCAATGCTAGTATATAGGAATTAATCTAACTCTGAAGGGATGAAAAACACATACCTAAGTTAAAGGTTTAAATGTATTTAATAAATTTTAGAAGGCCTAAAATAAGAACTACTAATAATTAAAAGGTCAAAAGTACAATTGTTTCAAAATAATATTGACATGGAACAACCATTACTTTTGTTTCTCCCTCCTCCTCTTTCAAATAATACATATCAAGGACAAGTTTGGAAGATAAATGTGAATGGTTTCAACTTGTAGGTGAATGAGACCCTTTACTATTATTATTATTATTATTATTGACAACCTTATCCATCTATCATGTTGGCAATAAAGTAACGATATTTTATACCAACGTAGCATTACTAGGAAGAAAAACAAAAGGGCTTTTTGATTAGAAAAAATTAGCCGTACGAAACATCAACGTTGGTCTACGTTTGTTATGTGACTTAGGATAATCGAGTATTCATTGGATTAATAGAATATTGTAATTGATTGAGTTAGCTAGTTGACAAGCATTAGTGACTAATTTTTACCTAATCTCAGCTTTTAAACTACACCTTGGCATTGTTTAAGTTACTTTTTTTTTGGGTGAAGAGGCACTCCGTTCTGGAAATACTATGTCTCTTCAGAGGTTGCAAGTGCTTTTAGGCAATTATTTACACATTTAATTTGATCATTCGAATCTTCTTAGATTAATATTGCTCATTAACTAATATAATGTTTCATTCCTTGCACTTGTCTACACAATCTTGAGCAAAGTCAAGTCATTCCGGACATAGTAGTTATTAATTAAAAAAAAATCAAGTAAAACTAAATTCAAACCAAACCACGAATAATTCTACTCGCGCATAATGGATAGAGAGAACGAATGATTATTAATTTATCTTATTTTGAGAGTAAGCCAGTCCGTTTTGATGCACTTATTGTTAGGCAAAATACTTTGTTATAACACATTATGACAAATTCTAATGTACAATATGGTCGGAAAATGATACCATCTTCTGCAAATTCAATTATGCTGACATGCCACCGGGTCCCTTCTTTTGTTTTCTTTCATTTCTTTTTTGAGTTTGATGACAGTTGTCATTTAGTAATAACTAGTAAGTGAGAAAAATGGTGTTGGTGACACTGAAATAGGAAGGGACTTGATTGGGACATTTCTAAAATTATAAAGGCTTGATCGTAACCAAAAATTGGATAAGAACTCACTTGAAAACTTTTGGATGATTTAAGAATCTTTGGCATCTAATTCATTTAAGGTAGCAGCTGACAATTTAATAGTATAATTATATTTTTGTAAGAAGAAGTTGGCTAGAAATCTGAAAGCCACAAGTTTGAGGTGCTCCATAATTTCAGCTCTTTTTACTTTAGCAACAATCAACGTGTTTCATTTAGGCATTATTCACTTTTGAAAGTCTCAACAAGAATTATTCATTTCAACGTCGTAACTATTGTTTTTGGCACCATCACCAACAATGACAACCTCCAATTTCACGATGTACTGAAAATTTTCAGAGATTACCCTATAATTTCTTGTGCTTTCTTTATGTAAAAAACCTTGAGTTAAATTTGAAGAAATATGTACTTATAGTCTATTTTTGTGTAGGAATATTATCAATATTAGCTAATTAATTATTTGTAATAAAAAAAGCATCAAATTATTTTCTTTTGAGTGGGTATTGTTGGGATAGATTGGTACATCTTAACGAGTTTGAACCTCAGTTTTAGGATGAGTGGAGTTTTGAAATTGTTTGAATTGAAAATTCGAAGTAGAAGATGAACATGGAAAAAGATAACGTGTGTATCACACTATCACTATGTATCATTTGTATATCACATATGTATCATATTTGTATCAAATATGTATTATATGTATATTCATGTTTATACTTGTGTGTGAGATACATGCTTGATACATGTTTGATACATGTGTCGCTGAATAATTTTTAAAATCGATTTCAACTACGAATTTTGACTCAAATCTATTCTAAGTTACCTCCAATCTTCTTCAAATTTTGTAAGTTGATTCATCTATACGTTTTCAATGAATTTTAACCATACTCACTAAAAGGGTCCCTTTTTGTTTAGGTTTTGGAATCTTGTATATATATTTTCTTTGTGTTTTATTACCTTGTTTGCTACCTCATCCGTGATTTTTTTTCGTCTTGCATCTATGTTGTTGATCCCACTTAAAAATATGAAAGGAGATTTTTGCCTGTGATTCTTGGAGAGAAAGAATCTTTATTTATCTGAGTTTTTTATTTTTGTATGTACTTTGCTAGCGTTGTTAAATATGTGATTAATGACTAGAGGTTGATCATTTTGGGTTTATTCTGGATATTTTCGTAAGATTCTCTTTCATTTAACCCACATATGGGAGACGGTTCGGGTATCAATGGGTTAAGTATGGACTAATCGGTCCGAGTCCTCCATGACATGCCAACAAATTAGCATTTAGATTGATAAGCTATTTTAGATCACTTAATCGGCAACAGGGGCGGCTCAAACACTTAAGAGGCCTAAAGCCAAATTTTATTTGAAGGCCTTAAATTAAAAAAAAAAATCTATTATTTTAATTTTTTGAGATGCAAAATTAATAATTTTGTTATTTTCATTTTTTTCTAATAATTCTTTTTTGAATGGTATATAGCCTATTCATTTAATTTTTCTTGAGAATTATTGATCTTACCGTTGAGGTAATATTACAGGAACTGTTAATATTATTTTGTAAAAAAATATAAGCATTTGAAAAAGAATCAAGTCTTTTTATTTAATTGAATATGTCGATTAAAAAGCTTCTTATGATTTGGGTAATATTATTGGAACTGTTAGTATTTTTTTATAAAAAAATATAACCATTTAAAAAAAATCAAGTCTTTTTATTTGATTGAAAATATCGATTAAAATATTATTTTCTGCTTGTCCTATTTTTCTTAATATTTTTAATTTTAAAAATAAGTCTAAACCATCAATATTATAATTACTATTATATTTTAAGGAATATTCAAAGTTAATGCAGTAATTTGTTCTAAATTATCGCCATCTAATGATCTCAAAATTTTACCACTAAACTTTTGAACAATTGAACATTTAAATTATTGGAGAAAGAAAGTAAGAAAGAGATAAGAGAGAAAATATATAATCTTACGAGAGAAGGAAAAGAAAGATTGTGACTTGAATAAAAAAGGAAGAGAATGTAAAATTTACAACAATTCATACAAAATTATCTTTTCTTTTCTATGAATAACATTACTCTTCTACTAAAAATACTCAATATGTCTTCTTCTTTTTTTTTAAAAAAAAACTATAAATAAATTATTGCTAAAAAATGGGGCCCTCTAAATTTGGGGCCTAAAGCGTCTTACTTGCCTCACCATGGAGCCGCACCTTTGCAATTTCCAATAATAATTATTATTTCATTTGAGGGACTACCTTTAGTAGGATAGATTTTACGGAAAAGGCCTAAAAATACCACTAAACTTTCAGAAATAGTTTATACATACCATCCTTTAAAAGCTTGCTACATGCCACTACCGTTACACATTTGGCCCATCTATGCCATTATTTGACTAACGGCGCAAATTTTTTTAAAAAAAAATAGTTATAACACCCACATTTTCACGTGTACTGTCATTATTGGTCCGAATTAACCCATGCCCCACTTAATTTTAACTTTGGTCAGGTCAATTTACCCAAACCCCACCCGGTTAAAACTTACCCAAATCATTAACCCAAACCAAACCTAATCCTTCATACCAAATCCCCTTCTCTCCCGTCATCTCTTTCATCACAAATCCCTCTATAGTCTTACAAGGTTTTCAAACGGAAGCAAGGCTATTGTCGAAGGTGGCTTCAAAATTCGATTTTGTTGGAAAATTAATGTAATTATCAAGGTTAGTAGATCCAAAAACTTATTTAATTTGGTAGGTGGGGTTTAATAGGGTGGGTGTAAATTATGTTCATGTGAGGTTACTTGTTTTTGTCTTTGATTTGGGGTTTGTCTTTCAAATGTTGTGCATGTGGGGTTTAATTTTATGTTTTTGTTCTTTTCTACATCGGTCTCCCCCAAAAATTGTCTTTGTAGGGTTTTGTTCTAATCGAATTTTTAATTGCCGAAATGTTTAATTCTGATTTATTCTCTCAATTTTCTATTTTGTTTTCCTTTTGCATGTGAACTTTATTGAATCATGACTGACACAGTGGACGTGTATTTCAACTATGGGGGTGAATGAGTAATTTCTCCAGAAATATTGTATAATAAGAGGTTGGTTCATATGTGGAATAGGTTTGACCCGGATTTGTTGTCTTGTAAAGATTTATGTGAAGAGTTCACAAAAGAATTAGGGTTTACTGAAGTGAAACAACTTTTAGTTGTTGGGCCATCAGGTAGGTTCTATATAATTGATGAAGATGATGGTATCAAGGCATTACAGTCTCTTGTTACAGGTTCTATATATAGGTTCAAAATCATAAACTTGTTTGTTGTAGATGAGTTAGAGTCGACTGTCCATACTCAAAGTATTCTGCACCATACTGAAACATTTCATGTAGATGTTGAAGCAGTATCTAAAAATGAGCATGTTATTGGGGATTATGATTTTGATGTTGATGCTTTATCTGATGTTGAATATGATTCTGAAGGACTTGAGGTTATTAACAAACAAAGGAGGAGGGTAGTGAGTGATAGATTGGAGAACGTTAAGGAGTTGGATAAGGGCATAACATTTAAAGATATTGTGGAAGCTAGAAGGGTAGTGAACTATTATGCAATTGTTAATGGGTATGACTTGAACATTGAAAAAACAGATCCTACTAGGGCTAGATATATTTGTGAGGTTGGATGCCCTTTTAGATGTTCTATATCAAGGGATAAAAAAACTAATGAGTTTAGTATCAAAAACTTGAAGGCAGAACATAATTGTAATCCTTGTTATAAAAATCCAAAGGTTGATGCTAAGATATTAACACAATACTTCAAGAATAAACTACAAAACAATCCCAAGTATACTATTAATGATATGAGAGGGGAATTAGAAAATTATTTTAAGCTTAATGTGACTAGATCTAAGCTTAAAAGGGCTAAGGTGATGATCCTTGAGAAGTTAGATGGGAGTTTCAAGGATGAATATAACAAGCTTGGAGCCTATGGTCAAGAAGTAAGACTGTCTAATCCTGGGAGTGATGTTGCAATCAACATATCAAAGGATGCTTTGGAAGAAAATGAGGTTCTTGAGATTATACATATGTTTCCAAGATTTGAAGTTAGGCTTCAAAAGTGGATTGAGACCACTTATTGGTTTGGATGGTACTTTCTTGAAGGGAAAATGCAAGGGTCGGCTATTGGTGGCAATGAGACAGGATTTTATGAATCAGTTCTATCCACTTTCTTGGGCAGTGGTTGACAAGGAAACAAGCAGAACCTGGAGTTGGTTTGTTGAACTTTTGAAGAGGTCTTTGGACCTAAATAATGGGGCTGGAGTGACATTTATATCAGACATGCAAAAGGTACCATTTATGTTTTCAATTCTGTTTTTAATATTGCTTTCTCTTTAGTTTTTTCTTCTGTTTTCTATTATGTTATTGGTCTTATTTTTGCCCTGTTTCATCTGTTTTGAACACTACTTCTCGTTTAGTTTTTACTTGTGTTACTGGTCTTATTTATTCCTTGATTCATCTGTTTTGAACACTGCTTCCTGTTTAGTTTTTATTTCTGTTTTCAATTCTATTTTTATCTGTTTGCAATACTGTTTTTACCTCTGTTTTCATTCTGTTTTTATCTGCTAGCACTGGCAGCTTTTTACTTATGTTTTTTCTTCTGTTCTCATCTCTTTGAACTATGTTTAATTTTCACTTATGTTTCAATTATGCAATCACATAGGTTATTAGATGTTGTGAGCACTATACTACCTGATGCTCATAAGAGGTATTGTGCTAGGCACATTGAAGCAACCTGGTTAAAAAAAGGGAGGAGTGAGGAAATGAGGAAGTTGATATGGTGGTGTGCTTGTAGTACATATGAAGAAGAGTTTAAAAATCAGTTGTTAAAGACAAACAAACAGTGAATCTTGAGAAGAAGAAATGTACCTGTAGGTTGTGGGATTTATCTGGAATACCTTGTCCCCATGCTATTAAGGCATTGATGCATGAGAAGATTGATGCAGTGACACAAATACACTAGTGGTATAGTAAGGATGCTTACTTGCTAACATACAAGTACAAAATTCAGTCTGTTAGAGGGGTGTAATTCTGGAAAGTACTGCCTAGTCATGCCATGGAGCCACTGAAATTGTCAAGCTGGTTGGAAGACCCAAAGTAAAGAGAAATAGGGTTGCTGATGAAGCTTTGAAGAGGAAAGGTGAGTGGAGCAGTTCAAGGAAGGGACTTATAATGACATGCCGACAGTCTGGTGATGAAAATCATAATGCAAGAAGATGTTACAAGGTAAAAGTTTATATTTCTTGTTGTATATGAAATAATTACAATTGTGGCAGATTATTTACTAACTATTGTCTTTGGTTGGCAGGGTGGTGGGGCTGGATCTAGTTCAAAAAAGAGGAACGTTGTGGACAATACTCGCACATTGACATCTTCAGAAGATGAACACAAGAGTTTGGTGAAGCATTCTTTGAAACTGAAGTGGGAACACAACAGTCACAACAATCAGTATTTAGCACTCAAGCTGTAACACAAGAGTTCAGCAGTTATGGACCTGATGTTGGAGATGATGAGTACCCAACAATTAGGCCGATGGTTATATCTGAGACTGACACAAGACTAGCCATGAGGAAGGTACAGATGAATGCAAGTGGTACAAGAAGGATCGAGTTTACTGGAGATGAAGCAGGTGCAGCAACACCAATGAACCTGCCTTATTCACCCACAAAGGCTACTTGGAATGGAAAACCAACAATTACTTCAAGCCAACTTCAAGAAGAAGTTAGAAAAAAGAAGTACAAAATGAAGGCAAGGAAGGGCCAAGGAGAACAAGTAGATGAATGAAAGCTAGTTTATTATTTTTGTAGTTAGCACTAGCAGCTAGACTGTTTAAAGTACTGTTTTTTTGTAATTAGTACTAGCAGCTAGACTGTTTAAAGTACTATTTTTTGTAATTAGCACTGGCAGCTAACCTACTATTTTTTGTAATGTTCAATTAACCAAAATACTGTGTGAATACAGTTTGAACAGTTTTTATAATACAGTTTTTGAAACTACTGAATGTCCAGTTTTATATGTCCAGTTTTTGCAATTTGGTTTAGCTTAAATTATGTGCAATTTTTAATGTACAGTTTTTATGTCCAGTTTTTGCAGTTTTGTTTAGCTTCAATTATGTGTAGTTATACATTTTGAATGTACCGTTTTATGTGCATTTTGAACAGTTTGGTTTAGCTTCAGTTTGTACGTTTGAATACAGTTTGGAATCATCATATGGATCAGTCATATGGATCTACCATGACTTCTGTGGTTTAGTTTTATTTATCTGATGCATCTAGGTATGTGCATTAGCTTTAGATTGTCTCATCTACACTTGAGATACAGTACATCTTAGTCCTATATCTGCTTTACCAAGTCTAGCTGATACTAACGCACTGCTATGCAGTGTGGTGAACAATTTTAATAACGTTTGAATACATAGACTATTACATGATTCGGAAATATTGGAAACAAGTTCACAACATAGACTATTACATGATTCGGGAAGATTAGAGACAAGTTCACAACATAGACTATTACATGAAGTAAAAATTATATAGCACAAACATATACCTAACAAAAGACCAAACTATAGAATTCTAAGCAATGATCATTTCATGGATCATTTGGTAACCCATGCTTCCATGAACACAATAAGACAAACGAACAACCAAATCAAGAAAATCGAGTGCCGGAATACTTTTCTCCTTAACTCCACAATCTTCAAGTTATCCTCAATAGCAGAGGCTTCAAGTGCATCCAATATTTCCCTCAACTCTGTTATCGTTGCAGCATCAATAACAACAAAAGCTTCTAAATCATCCATCTTCTTCAACAACCTATTTCTTTCAATTTCAAAAGCTTCCAATTTTCTCCTTTGACTGCTACTGACGATTACAGCTCGCGAGGAAAATTCAACATTGTCTCATTCCCAATACCCACAGCCTTGTTTTTGCCAAGTAATTATACAACAAAATGACCGATTATGTTCCGATAAAAATAAAACATTAAACAATAAAATTATGAATTGCATTATGTAAATTATACTTACTTCAGGCAATAAAAATGTCTCCCACAGTTCATAGGAGTTGTTGCCGTAAAATGACGCGCTACAAATCCACAACGACACTTCCTCTTTGAGTCAATTGAGCCGCTTGACCCAACAGACATTTTGAACTCTTTAACAATAAAAAGTTACTTTGGAGGGGACGTAAAATGATGTGCTAGAGAGCTAGGGTTACAATTTCAGAATGATAAGGGACAAATTGAATTTAATGGAGGTTTTAGGGTTGCTGATTTGGGGAAGACGACTTGAGAGAAGGGAATTTAGTATGAATGGTTAGGTTTGGGTTGGGTTAATGATTTGGGTAAGTTTTAACCGGGTGGGGTTTGGATAAATGGACCTAACCAAGGTTAAAATTAAGTGGAGCATGGGTTAATTCGGACCAATAATGACAACACGTGAAAATGTGGGTGTTATAAGTATTTTTTTTTTAAAATTGAGCGGTTAGTCAAATAATGGCATCGATGGACCAAATGTGTAACGGTGTGGCATGGAAATAGCAAGCTTTTAACGGATGGCATGGATAAGCTATTTCTTAAAGTTGAGTGATATTTTTAGGCTTTTTCCGTAGATTATATTATGACAACAAAAATACTAGTACGTAATTTTACTACTAATTACATTCACATGAGTGATCATTTAAGCAATTAACTTCTCATGATAATAGGGGAATTTCTCTATAGACTTTCTTTCCTGTCTACAATCTTGAGCAAAGTAAAGTCATTCCAAACATAATTTAACTGACTGAATTTTCATTTCTCTTGACGGGTAAAGTGAAAAACTGATAAAACTTCCTTTTATGTTTGATAAGATTTGATTTTTTATATAATTAACAGAGTAATTTTTTTTTTTGTAAAAAAAAAAATATAAGTAAAACTCAATTCAAACCAAACCACAAATAACTCTATAGAGCGAGATAGAGAGAATTAATGGTTATTATTTATCTTATTATGAGAGTAAGCCAGTACTTTGTTAGTCGTTTCGATAGGCCATCGTTAGGCAAAATACCTTGTTACTCCTATAACACAATATGACAAATTATAATTTACAATATGATCGCAAAATGATACCATCTGCAAATTCAATTATGCTGACATGCCACCAGGTCCCTTCTTTTGTTTTCTCTCATTTCTTTTTTGAGTTTCATGAAACTTGCTATTTAGTAGTAACTAGTAAGTGAGAAAGTGGTGTTGGTGACGCTGAAATAGGAGTTTATTAGGGACTTGATTGGGACATTTCTGAAATTTTAAAAAGTTTGATGGTAATAAAAAATTGGATAAGAATTCACCTGAAAACTTTTGGATGATTTAAGAATCTTTGGTATCTAATTTGATTGTACTAAGATAGCAGCAGACAATTTAATAGTATAAATTTTTTAAGAAGAAGTTGGCTAGAAATCTGAAAACCACAAGTTTGAAGTGCTCCATATAATTCACCTCTTTTTAGCAACAATCAACGAGTTTCGTTTAGGTCATATTCACTTTTGAAAGTCTCAATAAGAATTATTCATTTCAAATTTTTAAGTGTTGTTTTTGGCACCATAACCAACAACGACAACCTCAATCTCGCGATAAACTGAAAATTTTCAGAGATTACTCTATGATTTCTTGTGCTTTCTTTATGTTAAAAAAAAACTTGAGTTAAAAGTGACGAATTATGTACTTATAGTCTTCTTTTGTGTAGGAATGAGTTGATGCATAGTGAGATGTGAAAGTAGCACAAAATGGTGTATGAAATACTCAAAAGCTTTTGCCAATGGCAACCTTGGCTGAAGTGTGATATTTAAAATAAATAAAAAGTACAAGTATATATCCTAAAAGTGTAAAAAAAATCCAGCCAAAAGATTAAAAAATAAAAACCAACAAAATGATGGAAGAAAAACACTTAAGCGGACGCGCGGTGGCACGGGACAGGTGGACGCAATGTGGATGCCAAGCGGATGAGCCCGTTTGGACATAAAAAAATCGTCCTGCACCGCCCTATGTCTCTTGCCATTCCTATCAAAAGTCTAAGAGCCCATTTGGACATAATTTTTTTTTTAATTTTTTTCGAAATCAGTGTTTGTCTATGAAAGTTTCAATTTTCACTTGAAGATGAATTTTGAAAATTTTCAAACATTTAAAAAACTTCAAAAATCTATTTTTTAAAATTTTCACTCAAATCACTCACAAAATGTCACGACCCAAAACCTAACATGCCGTGATGGCACCTATCGATGGTACTAGGCAAGCCGACTTTCTCAAAATACTTTAGAAATCAAATATAAAAGTAATTTAAAACTTTCCATATCAGGAATTTTTTTTCATAAAATCAACGTTAAACTCAAAATAGAATCAAAGTGCGGAAAACTAGCCCCAAACATCAGGGTGTCACCAAGTCATGAGCGTCTAAGTATCAAAACTAATACAACCAATGTCTAAATATCAATACAAAGTAGAAATAAATATACAAGGAGTGACAAGATCCTACGGACGCTGACAACTACCTCATAGTCTCCGGAACTCGATCATGCCTGAAACTCAACGGTCTCCATACTCAAACACACCTTGATCTACACATGCAGTGCAGGGTATAATATGAGTACAACATACTCAGCAAGTAATAGAAATAAATAAGGAATTGAGAAGCAGTGACGAGCTATACAGAACAGTTTGTTTGATAATTTTCAAAGTTTAAGAGTAAACATAAGTAAAATCAGTTACATAATTACCAAGTTCAAGTAAACCAAATATTAGCTAAATGCACCAACAATGAGAAACAGGTGCAACCTCACAGGTACTGTCACTCAAGCACTCAATAACTCAACACTCGACTCACAGCCCTCAATGCACACGATCAATAGGTACCTACACTCACTGGAGGTGTTCAGACTCCGGAGGGGTTCCTACATCCCAAGCGCTATAATCTACACGGACAACTCATGTGTCGCACGGACAACTCACATGCTACAATATCATATCAAGGTCCGCACGGACAACTCACGTGCCACCATATCACATCATAATCCGCACGGACAACTCACGTGCTAAGGTGCAATACCTCAGCAGAAAAATAACAGAGACTGAGGTAAACATGTACAAGAATCACTATGACTAAGTATAACTATCATGAGCAGGTACAGAGCCTAAGCATGATTTTTAACATGAAAGGCAATCAAATTTGTAGCAGACAAGAAATGCATATAAAAACAAATAAAGGCTATTAGACTTTAGAGTCTCACAGGACGGACTAAGTCTCAATCCCCCACGTACACCCTCACGCCCATCACCTAGTATGGGTGTCACCTCCAAACAGTCACATTATACCAAACTCCGAGTTTCATATCCTCAAGACCAAATTTAAAATTGTTACTTACCTCAACAGCGTAAAAATCCTACTCCAGAATGCCCTTTCCTCTCGAACCGGCCTCCAAATGTTCCAAATCTAGCCATAAGCAATACAATACGATCAATATGGGCTAAATGAATCAATTCCACAAGAAAATACCAATTATAGCCAAAAATCCAAAATCGGCTCAAACCGGCCCCCGTGCCCACGTCTCTAAATCCGACAAAAGTCACAAAAATTGAAAGCCCATTCACTCCAAAATTTACAAAAATCTGAAGTCAATTGCCCTCCAAAATCCCAAAATTCACACTCCAATTCCCAAGCTCTAAATCCCCAAATTTCCCACTCAAATCCCCAATTAAATGATGAGCAAAGCCATAGATTCGCGAAAATTAAACCAATACGGGTAAGAATCACTTACCCAACGTCCTCCTTGAAAACCCTCGAAAAATCGTTTCTCTCCCGAGCTCCTCAAGCCAAAAATCGAAAATGAAAGTCTAAAAATCGAGCTGATGTTTTGCTGCCAGGAATTCTGCTCTCGCGGACCCCTTGGACTCTTCTGCGACGCCGCACCTGCGAAAAATCCATCGCAGGTGCGGATTTCACTTATAATCCAAGACTTCGCTCCTGCTGTCGCACAACAGCATATGCGCCTATCGCAGGTGCGAAAATCCATCGCACCTGCGACTCCGTCTCACACCTGCGCATAGCTGCCCGCATCCGCGACTCTCGCAGGTGTGGGAAAATCTTCACACCTGCGGACTCTGCCCAACTCCTTCTTGGCCGCATCTGCGGCTCCTCATTCGTTCCTACGGGCTCGCACATGCGGCTCCCACTCCGCAGGTGCGGTGAACACCAGTAGCAGCAGCTTCACTTGTATTTTTCCAACTCCAGACACTCCGATAGCCACCCGGAATCACCCCGAGGCCCTCGGAACCTCGACTAAACATACCAACAAGTCATATAACCCCATACAAACTTAGTTGAACCTTCGAATCACCCAAAACAACATCAATACACCAAATTACACTCGGATTCAATCCTAAGAACTTCTAAACTTCAAATTCCACAAACAACGCTGAAACCAATCAAACCACTTCCGATTGACCCTGAATTTTACACACACGTCAAAAATGACACCACGAACCTACTCCAACTTCCGGAAATCCATTCCGAACCCGATATCATATTTTCCACTGCCGAACAAAATCGCCAAATTTTCAACTTTCGTCAGTTCAGTCCTAATTCTACTACGGACCTCCAAATCACCTTCCAGACGCGCTCCTAAGTCCGAAATCACCTAACGAAGCTAAGGAGCCTTAAAAATTCAAATCTGAGGTCGTTTACACACAAGTCAATATCCGATTGACTTCTCTAACTTAAGCTTCTAATAAAGAGACTAAGTGTCTCAATTTCTCTCTGAAATCACTCCGGACCCGAACCAACCAACCCAATATGATATGATACCACTATAAAGCACAAAAGAAGCAGAAATGGGGAAAACGGGGTTATAAATCTTGAAACGACCGGCCGGGTCATTACACAAAACTTCAAAAACCAACCCAAAATAATATTCATGTCCAAACACAACTCTATTTCTCAAATACCATTTTCACTTAATATTTTTTTTCACTTTTTTTTTGGAATTTTATAATTCTTATGTCCAAACGCCCACTAAGTGATCAAACGCTGAAAAATGAAGCTCAAGTTCAAGCCCAAGCCCAAAGATCGATGGTGTGTGGGTGTGGCCTTAATAGATGTGAAAATAGCACAGGCTAGCCACTTTTCTGATTGGTAATTGAAAAATAATCATCGTTTGCAAAGTTATTGAAAAATAGCCACTATTTTGCTGCAACACGAAAAGTTCCAGAATAATATACTGGAGCTTGGAGGACATGTGTATGGACTTCCAGCATATTATGCTGGGCCAGTATATTATGCTGGAAGTTCACATGTAAAAAGTTCGTACTCTAGTATATTATGCTGAAATATTTTCCGGATTTTGAACAATATTTTTGTTCATATTTATTTTTACATAAAAGTGATTAAATTTCAATTACTTTTAAAACTGGTTATTTTTCAATTACCACTTATAAATTTGGCTATTTTTTAATTTCACCCTTAATAAAATTCCGAAGAAGATCGCTTTTTACTGCATAATAATTACATTTAGCAACCAACAATTAGCACTTAGCTACTTCGTCCAACCACAAGCACAACGAGAAACCATCTCACTGGTCACTACCAATATCGCCGACCACCACCATTGTCAGTTATCACCACTGATTAACTTTTAGTGTGTACTTCATCAAGCAAATAGCTTTTACAACGAATATAAATAGTTTTGTAAAAATATTATTTATTCAACTAAATTAAAGACATTAAGATGTTGCAAAAACAAACATGTGTTTTTTTTTTATATATAAACCAGAGAACTAAGTGGCGTTTGGACATAAGAATTGTAAAGTTTCGGAAAAAATAAAAAAAAATTCAAGTGAAAATGGTATTTGAAAATTAGAGTTGTGTTTGGACATGAATATAATTTTAGATTGTTCTTTAAGTTTTAAGAGTGATCTGATTAAAAATTTTGAAAAACAACATTTTCGAGTTTTTCAAATTTTCAAAAAACTCCAAAATCTATTTTCAAGTGAAATGTTGAAAATTTATAGTCAAACACTGATTTCGAAAAATAATGAAAAGATTTCGAAAAAAATGAATTTTTTCTTATGTCCAAACGGCTCTAATTATACTAATTATGCTGCAATCTTGACAAGAAGCTGGTAGGAATGGTCAGACCTCAAAGTTGCCAATATTAATTAATAAACTCACGACAAATCACATTAAATAAAAATACTTAACAAAAATTACAAAACAGAAAAGGAATAAAAAAAAAGCTAATTAAACACCTCTCTCCCAAAAAAGCTCTTCTGAAGCTGATTTTACATTATACAAAGCAAGGCAAAATTGCAGTTTCGTTGCATGTATTCTTTCCTTCTTTACGTGGTTTCTTCGGGAATTCAGAAAGACAACGTTTAAGAAATTGGAATAATAAGTTTCGAATACTGAATATTCGAAATCAAAAAATAAGCAATTTATGGAAGAAGGCCGATGTAAGGCGTTGTAGCAACGTAATTTCTGTTGGCAGAGGAAGAAGAATTGTTTTGTGAGATAACACTACCAACTGCTTCTACAAACACAACAACGAACTCAAACGCCAATTTCACCATTCCTATGCACATTTCCAACCTTTGAATCACCATATTTATTGTCAAAAATGTATATTCGTCTTTGTTTGTGTTTCTCCTCTTTCTATTTTCCGCGTCTTTGGTTTCTCTTTGGTCCAATTTAGTACCTGTTCTATTTATAGGTTCCAAGAAACAGCTAGCCGTGATTTAGAAAACAAGAAATCTTTAGTTAAATTTGGCTTTTGGAACTCCCAAGAGACGAGGGAATATAATACTTAACTTATAAGCAATAATGACATGGAACAACCATTGTTTTTTTTTTCTTTTCTTTGTATCTCTCAAATAATACAGGAGTGTCAAGGACAAGTTTGGAAGATAGATCGACGAGAGATTGAGACATTTTACTACTACTATTACTATTGGCAACCTTATCCATCTATCATGTTGGCAATAAAATAATGATACATATTAAACCAACGTAGCATTATAAGAAGGACGAAAAATAAAAGGGCTTTTTGATTTGCATCCGTACTCACTTTTTGTGCTACGTTTTAACTTATACCCGCTTTGTAAAAAAAATTGCATTCGTACCCCCGTTTGCGCATAACTTCAGCATGCGGGGCTGAAGTAGCAAAGGCAATCACACAAAACTTCAGCATTCTAGTAGACGGGCCTGAAGTAGCTTGTGAACTTCAGCTCTAGAGCTGAAGATAAAGACAAAACTTCAGCATACGGGGTTGAAGTTCCCCAGTTATAAAGACAAAACTTCAGCTCTAGAGCTGAAGTTTAGCATATGGGCTGAAGTTCCTTAGTTACACTAGGGAACTTCAGCTCTAGAGCTGAAGTTTTGTCTTTTGTAAATGGGGAACTTCAGCATACAGGGTTGAAGTTCCCAAGTTATAAAGACAACAACTTCAGCATACGATGCTGAAGTAACCCATTTACAAAGACAAAAACTTCAGCATACGGGGATGAAGTTCCCCCAGTTACACTGGGAAACTTCAGCTCTAGAGTTGAAGTTCTCTAGAGCTAAAATTTTGTCTTTGTAATTGGGGAACTTCAGCCCCGTATGCTGAAGTTGTTGTC
Organism: Nicotiana paniculata; assembly: GCA_005239505.1. Classification (NCBI taxonomy): domain Eukaryota; kingdom Viridiplantae; phylum Streptophyta; class Magnoliopsida; order Solanales; family Solanaceae; genus Nicotiana; species Nicotiana paniculata. Next base: position 33,404 of record MDKI01202311.1, on the reverse strand, counting down.
TTTATAACTTGAGAAAACTGGTGAACTCCAGCTCAGCGAGGGAAAGAGGAGCTGAAGTTATTTAAAAAGTGGGTACAAGTTAAAAAATTTAAAAAGCGGGTATAGGTTAAATGGGGGCGACCAAATAGGATACCCTCCGTAATTTTTACAATATTAGCCGATAGCACATCAACGTTGGTCTACGATTGACTGTAGGAGTAGTATGTGTTTTAGGACAACGATATACTGCAAGCAGAAGTGGATTCATGATTTGAATTTGAATAGTTGAGATATTAATTTTTTTTTTATCAATGACCTCGTTGCCCTTCTGCAATCATGGGGTTTAGACTTGAAACTTGTTGAAATTTCAATATTTTTTACATGTATATGTATAAAGGGCAACCCGGTGTATTAAACCCCCACTATGCGTGGGGTTCAGGGAAGTGAAGGTGTGATGATCCAAAAGGTCATTTCATGTTTTAGAACTCGATCTTGCGCTCTTATGCCTTAAAAATCTCATTTTTACCCTCCTCGATTTGCGTGCACAATCCGAGCGTGTTTTCAGAAAGCTTTATGTTGAAAGTTGATAAAAATAAGAATTTTTGCCTTAAAAATTGATTTGAGTTGACTTTGGTCAATGTTTTGAGTAAACGGTCCCGGACTCATATTTTGACAGTCCCGGTGAGTCCGTATTGAAATATGGGACCTGGACGTATGCCCGGAATTGACTTCCGAGGCCCCTAGCTTGAGTTATGAATTTTATTAAAAATTAAAAATCTGAAAATTAAATGGTTTTAAGAATTTATTGACGTTTGGCATTTTTGATACCGTGCCTCGTATTTTGGTTCCGGAGTCCGGTACAGGTTCAATATAATATTTATGACTTGTCTGTGAAGTTTGGTAAGAAACAGAGTTAGTTTGACGTGATTCAGACGCCCAGTTGAGAAAATAGGAATTCTAAAGCTTTCTTGAAAATTTCATTCAATTTGGTGCTAAATTCGTAGTTTTAGGTGTTATTTTGGCGATTTGATCACAAACAAGTTCGTATGATGTTTTGAGACTTGTGTGTACTTTTGCCTTAGAGCCCCGAGAGCTCGGGTGAGTTTCGGATAGGCCACAGAGTGAAATGAACTTAGAAACCATAGCTGGTGTGCTTCAGGTCTGCAGACTTCACATTTGCGAGGTATGGCTCGCAAATGCGAGCCTCGCATTTGCGAAGAAGCATCGCATTTGTGAGCATGAGCTGGGACTGGGATTCTCGCATTTGCCAGATTATTGTCGCATTTGCGATGGTTCAATGTTCGCAATTGCGAACAAATTGTTCGCATTTGCGAAGGCAGCAGAGATGAAAGGAGTTCGCATTTACGATACTTTTCTCGCATTTGTGGGCTTCGCATTTACAAAGTCCAGGTCGCATTTGTGACATCTGCAGCTGATCAAAAGAGACTTAGATGAGATTTTTCGCCCATTCTTCAAAATTTCAAACCCAAGAAACCCAGAGGCTATAAAGTTAGGAACACATTTCACTTTTATTCAACTTTGTCGTGCGATTTCTTTTCTCAATACTAATTGAACTCTCCTACTCTTATTCTCTCGCAGATGGCGAGAACGCGTACCGCTTCTTCAGCTGAGCAGCAGCTCCTACAAGGGGCAGAGGTCGAGGCCGAGGCCGTGTCAGAGACCGATGCAGGGGCAGGGCTCAGCCTAGAGCCCGAGCAGCACCCCAGTCGTGGAGCCTCAAGTTGAGTTCGATGAGGAGGTTCCAGCTCAGACTATTCCTGCCGGACCAGCTCAGGTCCCGGAGGGGTTTATTGCCACCCCTATGCTTGAGGATGCTTTGGTCCGATTGGTGGGCCTTATGGAGAGTGTGGCCCAGACGGGCGCATTCCCATCTCACCATTTGTCTCTAAGACTGGAGGAGAATCCTAGACTCCTGCTACTCACACTCCGGAGCAGAAGGCTCCCCAGTTCCAGACTTCAGCAGCTCATCCAGTCGGAGTAGTTCAGCCGGTTGCTGCGGTATAGACCGTTGATGGGTCAGCTATGTCTTCTGAGGCTTTATGGAGATTGGATAGGTTTACTAAGCTCTTTCCAGTCCATTTCAGTGGTGCTACTTCAGAGGATCCCAGGAGTATCTAGATAGCTGTCATGAGGTTCTTCGGAACATGGGTATATTGGAGACCAATGGGGTCGACTTTGCTGCTTTTCAGATGACTGGTTCCGCCAAAAAATGGTGGAGGGATTATTTGTTGACCAGACCAGCTGGGTCACCTGCTCTTACTTGGGACCAGCTCACTCATCTCTTGAGAAGTTTCTGCCCATCACCTTGAGAGAGGAGCGCCGCTGTCAGTTCAAGCGTCTCCAGCAGGGCAGCATGACTGTTACTCAGTATGAGACCCGTTTTGTGGATTTGGCCCGTCATGTTATTCTTCTGCTTCCTACAGAGAGAGAGAGAGAGAGAGGGTGGGGAGGTTTATTGAGGGACTTGCTCAAACTATTAGATTGTAGATGGCTAAGGAGACTGGGAGCGAGATTTCTTTCTAGGATGCAACCAATGTTGCCAGACGAGTCGATATGGTTCTTGGACGGGGAGGTCAAGCGTCAGACAATAGACCTCGTCATTTCGGTGGATTCAGCGGCGCCTCATCTGGAGGCGGGGTACTTTTAGTAGAGGTCATCCTCCCAGGTCGTTCCATTCAGCGTTTCAGACATCCCACAGTGCTTCAAGGAGTCGTGTCTCTTATGTACCTCGTCTTGGGTAGCCAGCCTATAGTACACCACCAGTTCCTATCAGTGCACCTCCTATTTAGAGTTATTACCGTGGTCAGCTGGCCCGTTCGGGTCCGTCTCAGTTTCCACATCCACAGTGTCAGGATGGATGTTTCGAGTGTGGTGGTTATGGGCATATCAGGAGGACCTGTCTGAGATTATTGGGTGTTCAACCACATCATCAGAGTTCTCGTGCCACAGTTCCGACACCAGTTGTTGTACCGCCTGCTCAGCCAGCCAGAGGCAGGGGTCAGACATTTAGAGGTAGGGGCCAGATTGTTAGAGGTGGAGGTTAGGCCGTTAGAGATGGAGGCCCGCTAGCTAGAGGTCGCCCCAGGGATATAGTTCAGAGTGTTGGGCCCCAACACCGATGTTATGCTTTTCCAGCCAAACCTGAGACTGAGTCATCTGATGCTATTATTACAGGTATTGTTTCAATTTTGCAGTAGAGATGCTTCAATTCTATTTGATATGGGGTCTACTTACTCTTATGTGTCATCTCATTTTGCTTCATATTTGGTTGTGCCTCGTGATTCTTTGAGTGCCCCTTATATGTATCCACACCTGTGGGGGATGCTATTGTTGTAGATAGTGTATATCATTCATGTGTGGTCACCATTTGGAGTCTTGAGACCAGTGTAGATCTTCTACTCCTCGATATGGTTGATTTCGATGTTATATTGGGTATGGATTGGTTATCACCTTATCACGCTATATTGGATTGTCACGCCAAGATAATGACCTTAGCCTTGCCGGGGTTTCCTGGATTAGAGTGGAGAGGGACTCCTGGCCATTCGACCAGCAGGGTTATATGTTATATGAAGGCTCGGCGTATAGTCAAGAAGGGGTGTTTGGCTTATTTGGCTTATGTCTGTGATTCTAGTGTAGAGGTTCCTTCTATGGATTATGTGTTTGTTGTTTGCGAGTTTCCATAGGTATTTCCTGCAGACCAGTCGGGGATGCCACCGGACAGGCACATTGATTTTTGTATTGATTTGGCTCCGGGCACTCAGCCCATTTCCATTCTGCCATACGGATGGCTCCGCCAGAGTTGAAAGAGTTGAAGGAACAGTTGCAGGATTTGCTTGATAAGGGATTTATTAGACATAGTGTCTTGTCCTGGGGTGCACCGATGTTATTTGTGAAGAAGAAAGATGGGTTTATGAGGATGTGTATAGATTATCGGTAGCCGAACAATGTCACTATCAAGAACAAGTATCCATTGCCGAGGATTGATGATTTATTTGATCAACTTCAGGGTGCCAAGATGTTTTCGAAGATTGATTTGAGATCTAGCTACCATCAATTGAGGATTAGGGCATCCGATGTCCCTAAGACAACTTTTCGGACGCGGTATGGGCACTATGAGTTTCTGGTGATGTCCTTTGGGTTGACCAATGCCCTAGCAACATTCATGGATTTGATGAATCGAGTGTTCATGCCTTATTTGAATTCCTTTGTGATTGTATTTATCGATGACATCTTGATATACTCCTGCAGTTAGGAGGAGCATGAGAAGCACCTTAGGATAGTGCTCCAGACTCTAAGAGACAGTCAGTTGTATGCAAAAATTTTGATGTGCAAGTTTTGGTGGGATTCAGTCGCTTTCTTGGGCCAAGTTGTATCATCAGAGGGTATTGTAGATCCAAAGAAGATTGAGGCAGTTCAGAACTTTCCTAGACCCACTTTAGCCACGGAGATCAGGAGCTTCTTAGGTTTGGGCGGTTATTACCATCGATTTGTTGAGGAGTTTTCATATATAGCATCCCCGTTGACCAGGTTGACCCAGAAGGGTGCCCCGTTCAGATGGTCAGACGAGTGTGAGGCGAGCTTTCAGAAGCTCAAGACAACTTTGACTACAACGCTGGTGTTGGTGTTACTATCAGGTTCAGAATCTTACATGGTATATTGTGATGCCTCCCATGTTGGGCTCGGGGCAGTATTGATGCAGGAGGGAAGGGTGATAGCATATGGGTCTCGAAAGTTGAAGGTTCTTGATAAGAATTACCCTGTCCATGATTGAGAGTTGGCAACCATTGTTCATGCGCTGAAGATTTGGAGGCACTATCTTTATGGTCTGTCGTGTGAGGTTTTCATGGATCAATGCAGCCTTCAGTACTTGTTCAAGCAAAAGGACCTCAATTTTAGGCATACGAGGTGGTTGGAGCTATTGAAAGACTATGATATCACCATCTTGTACCATCCTGGGAAGGCAAATGTGGTGGCCGACGCATTGAGTAGGAAGGCAACGAGTATGGGAAGCCTTGCGTTCATTCCAGTCGGTGAGAGGACGCTAGCATCAGGTGTTCATACTTTGTCCAACCAGTTTGTGAGGTTGGATATTTCAGAGCCCAGCCGTGTTCTAGCTTACACAGTCGCTCGGTCTTCCTTGTTTGAGCGTATCAGAGATCGACAGTATGATGACCCTCATTTGTTGGTCCTTAGGGATACAGTACGGCACGGTGATGCCAAGCAGGTTACTATTGGAAATGACAGGGTTTTGAGGATGCAGAGTCGCGTGTGTGCTCCTAATGTTAATGGGCTTCGTGAGTTGATTCTTGAGGAGGCCCACAGTTCTCGGTATTCTATTCACCCGGGAGCCGCCAAGATGTACAAGGACTAGCGGCAGCATTATTGGTGGAGGAGAATGAAAAAGAATATAGTTGCTTATGTAGTTCGGTGCCTGAATTGTCAGGAGGTGAAGTATGAGCATCAGAGACCCTGGGGTTTGCTTCAGTAGATAGAGATTCCTGAGTGGAAGTGGGAGTGTATCACTATGGACTTTGTCGTTGGACTCCCACGGACTCAGAGGAAGTTCGATGCCATTTGGGTCATTGTGGATAGGCTGACTAAGTCAGCACAGTTCATTCCTATGGCAGTTACCTATTCTTCGGAGAGGTTGGCAGAGATTTATATTCGCGAGATCGTCCGTCCTCACGGTGTGCCTGTGTCTATCATTTCTGATTGAGGTACGCAGTTCACCTTGCACCTTTGGAGGGCAGTACAACGTGAGTTGGGTACACGAGTTGAGTTGAGCACAATATTCCATCCTCAGACGGACGGGCAGTCCGAGCGTACTATTCAGATCTTGGAGGATATGCTCTGCGCATGTGTTATAGACTTCGGAGGATCGTGGGACCAGTTCTTGCCCCTTGCAGAGTTCGCCTACAACAAGAGCTACCAATCGAGCATTCAGATGGCTCCCTATGAGGCATTATATGGTAGACGGTTTCGGTCGCCAGTTGGGTGGTTTGAGCTGGAAGAGGCTCGGTTATTGGGTACAGATCTAGTACAGAAGGCCTTGGACAAGGTCAAGATTATACAGGATAGACTTCGCACAGCTCAGTCCATGAAGAAGAGTTATGTCTACCTTAGAGTTCGTGATGTGGCATTCATGGTGGGGGAGAGGGTGTTGCTTCGAGTATCATCCATGAAGGGTATCATGATGTTTGGGAAGAAGGGAAAGTTGATCCCTAGATATATCGGACCTTTTGATATTCTCGAGAGAGTGGGAGATGTGGCTTACAAGCTTGCATTGCCTCCGGGGTTATCAACAGCTCATCCAATGTTCCAAGTGTCCATGCTCCAGAAGTATCATGGTGACCCGTCCCACGTGTTAGATTTAAGCTTTGTCCAGTTGGACAAGGATTTGACTTATGAGGAGGAGTCGGTGGCTATTCTAGCCCGGCAGGTTCGTCAGTTGAGATCAAAGAGTTATCCTTCAGTTTGAGTGCAGTGGAGAGGCCAGCCCCGCTGAGGTAGCTACTTGAGAGTCCGAGTCGGACATGCGGAGTAGATATCCCCACCTATTCACCACTTCAGGTATTTTACTATGTCCGTTCGAGGATGAACAATTATTTTAGAAGTGAAGAATGTGATGACCCAAAAGGTCATCTTATGTTTTAGAACTCGATCCTGCGCTCTTATGCCTTAAAATCTCATTTTTACCCTCCTCGATTTGCATGCACAGTCCGGACGTGTTTCCGAAAAGCTTTTATGTTGAAAGTTGATAAAAATAAGAATTTGTTTCCTTAAAAATTGATTTGAGTTGACTTCGGTCAATATTGAGTAAACGGACCCAGACCCATATTTTGACGATCCCGGTAGGTCCATATTGAAATATGGGACCTGGGCATATGCCCGAAATTGAATTCCGAGGTCCCTAGCTTGAGTTATGAATTTTATTAAAGATTAGAAGTCTGAAAATTAAATGGTTTTAAGAATCTATTGATGTTTGGAATTTTTTATAACGGGCCCCGTATTTTGGTTTCGCCACCAAGTACAGGTTCAATATAATATTAATGACTTGTCTATGAAGTTTGGTAAGAAACAGAGTTAGTGTGACGTGATTCGGACGTCCGTTTAAAAAAATATGAATACTAAAGCTTTCTTGAAAAATTCATTCGATTTGGTGTTAAATTCAGTTCTAGGTATTATTTGTGCGATTTGATCGCGGCGAACAAGTTCGTATGATGTTTTAAGACTTGTATGTACTTTTGGCTTAGAGCCGCGAGGGTCGGGGTGAGTTTCGGATAGCCACAGAGTGAAATGAACTTAGAAACTATAGTTGGTGTGCTTCAGGTCTGCAGACTTCGCATTTGCGAGGTTTGGCTCGCAAATGCGAGCCTCACATTTGCGAAGAAGCATCGCATTTGCGAGCATGGGCTGGGACTGGGATTCTCGCATTTGCAAGATTATTGTCGCATTTGCGATGGTTCAATGTTCGCAATTGCGAATAAATTGTTCGCATTTACGAAGGCAGCAGAGATGCAAGGAGTTCAGACTTGCGATACTTTTCTCGCATTTGCGGGCTTCGCATTTGTAAAACCCAGGTCGCATTTGCGACATCTACAGCTCATGAAAAGAGACTTAGACGGGATTTTTCTTCCATTCTTCAAAATTTCGAACCCAAGAACCCTAGAGGCGATTTCTCCAAGACCAATTCTTCCACAAAACTTTGGTAAGTGATCCTAACCCATTTTTTTCAATCTCCCATCACATTTCATGGATTTCCAACCTAAAATCTAGGATTTACATGGTAGAAATTGGGGATTTGGGTAGAATTAGGTTTTTTTGAGAAATTAGTATTTAGACCTCAATTTAGGGTCGAATTTTAAAACTAATTACATATTCGGTCATGGGGGTGAATGGGTGAATGAATTTTGGTCCGAACTTCGAGTTTTGACCAAGCGAGCCTGGGGTCAATTTTTGACTTTTTGGGGAAAAGTTTGAGAAACCTAAATTTATGTATTGTAATTGATTTCTTTAGCAACATTTGATGTTCTTAAGTTAATTATGGATAGACACGAGTGGTTTGGAGGTGCAATCTAGAGGAAAAACGGTAATTGAGCAGTGAGTGACCTGTCGATCGAGGTAAATGTTGTGCCTAACTTTGACTTGAGGGATTAGGAATCCTCGCCTTAATTGCTATATGAAAAATCATGTGAGCGGCGTATATGTGAGACGACGAGTACTTATGCGCCGCCAATTTATCTGCTTTGCCTGTTTCTTTCCGTTCTCTTTATTTTGTTTCTTCCCTGCTTTAATTGTTACATGACTACTTGTAATTTCATGCCTAATTGCTACATGTTAGTTATTGTGTTCCCCTTGTTGAAGATATTTGTTATCCCGTAGATTCATTGTTTCCCCTTATTTGCTTAATATGTTCTTATCGGTATTTTTTTGATATCATGGTTTGTTCTCGCTGAGTAGTATAATTTGTGTAGAGTTTTTTTTTATTATAAGGCTCCCAGTTGCCTTGTTCTAAATTTTAAGTGTTGGTAAGGGCCTTGTGTTAATTTTGTGAAACTTCTATACATCTTGTATAATTAATATGAATATGGTGGGATCGGGTAGCACGCTGCAACATGTGGAATAAAAGTGATATATTGAGGAGGAATAAGGGTGAACTGCTATTATACGGTAGGATCGGGTTGCATGCCGCAACATGTGTAATAAGGGTAGAATGTGGTGATATGTACGGTGGGATTGGGATCTGTATTTATTCCTTGCAAGTTACTGCTTTTACATTATTCTGCTTTCTTTTCTTCCTTATCATTCACTGTTTGCAACTTATATTATGAGTGTCCCGCCGTAGCCTCGTCACTCCTTCGTGGAGGTGAGGCTCGGCATTTACCAGTACATGGGGTCAGTTGTACTTATACTATACTGTGCATTTTCTGTGCAGATTTCGGAGCAGGTAGTGGCTGATCGAGAGGTTGGCTACAGATTATACAACTAGGAGACCCAAGGTAGTCATGCTGGTGTCCGCAGGCCCTGGCATCCCCTTCTACACTTCTATCCTTACTGTTTTTCTCTTTATTTCCCAAACAGCTGTAATTTCTTTCAGACAAATGTTTGTAGAAAATCATAGTGTGTTCGTGAATTGTGACTCCGGATTCTAGGTAGAAGTAGCATGTAAATGAAATTGTTTATCTATACACTTTCACGTTTATTTCGCTTTATACTGCTTATTTACTGATAATCACTAAAAATGGAAAGAATTGGCTAAATAACCTCTAACGTTAGCTTGCCTGACAAGTGTGATGTTAGGCGCCATCACGATTTTAACGGTGGGAATTTCGGATCGTGACAACAGGACCACAAGGGTCTATTCTACGCAGCCTTACCTTACTTTTCTGTAAGAGGCTATTTCCACAACCTGAAATCGTGACCTCGTGATGTATATGCTTAAAAAAACCGAATTCAGTTGAAGAACTAAAGTGCATCTGCCAGATTAGTAGAAGATTCTCATTGATTGAGTTAGCTAGTTGACAAGCATAGTGATTAGTTTTCACCTAACCTGAGCTTTTAAAACTAAATATTGGCAATTGTTTAAGTTACTTTTTGGTGAAGAGGCATTTCTTCCTGGATATATACTATGTCTCTTCAGAGGTTGCAAGTGCTTTGAAGCAATTTTTTAGACATTTAATTTGATCATTAGAATCTTCTCAGATTAATACTGCTCATTAACCAAGATGAAAGGGAAAAGGGAGATTAATATAATGTTTCATTCATTGCACCTAGCTAGAATGTTCAACAGAAATTATAAAAAAACACGAGTCTAACCTAAAAAGTTGCTATCCTTAAGAGTTGCAGGTTCGAGTTTTGAAAATGAAATTATATTTGACATTAAGCGATTTATTCCCATAAGATTTTTTGGCACGAATCCGAATTAACCAGGCTCCACGTCTCAGACACCGGATGAGAATCATAGAAATTTAAAAAAAAAAAATCACCTACTAATTGAGCCCGTGGCATCTTCTTTTCTTGTGAAAATGGATCAAATCATCAAAGACTGAAGGAATCCTTGTCTCATCTTGGGTTATTCATATTATAAGGGGAGAATTGCTTCTTCTGACTTCGGTTCTCTCTCTCTTTTTTTCAAAAAAAAAAAATTTAGCAAAGGAAAGGTGATTTCCCATGATATATAGTAGTTGCGATAATTGAATTTTCATTTCTTTTGTTCATGGAAAAAAGAGGAAAGAAAAACGACAAAGTAAATTTGATTTTATGTTTGTGTGATTTGATTTATATATTTAACAAATTAACTTATTTGCTTAATGTTGTCACGTGATCAGGAGGTCACGAGATCAAAACCGTGAAAATAGTCTTTTACATAAATACAAAATAAGGCTGCATATAATAAATTCTCATAATTCGGCCTTTTTGCGAATTCTGTGTATAGTAAAAGCTTAACGCACCTGGCTGCACGTTGGTTTGCTGAAAACAAGACGAGACTTGAGACGTAATGGCCACTTATCTTATCTCGAGTCTTTGAGAGAAAGCCAGCACTTTGAATACAATCTGTAAAAAGAAAATAAAAACGCATCTAATACACTGACAAGCCCCGGTTCCTTTTTCTTTTTTGGTTTCTTCTTTTTGGAGTTTCATGACATTGCTATCTAACTATAAACTAAAACTAAAAGAATATTATTATATGGAAAAGTGGACATATTTTGCTAGTACTAAGTGAGAAAAGTGGAATTATAGGAGTTTTCTAGGACTTGATTGTGACAAACCCAGATTGAGACATTTCTGAAATTTTAAAATGCATATGCTTGATCCAGGATAAGAACTCACTTGAATTTTTTTTAGATAATTTAAGAATATATGTGATATCTTTTGTCCTAAAGTAGCAGCAGAAATTTAATGTACTAGAAAAGGGAAGCTAGAAATTTGAAGTGCTCTCTAATTTCGTCTCTTTTCCTTAAAAATATAAAGCAAATTGAGAACTTTTACCTTAAATCTTAAATCTCGCAAATCTAACCTTACATTTGACCTCTTCCAATATTTACAGAAAATAAAAATGGAAACGCAAAAAAAAAATGAAAGTTTATCTTTCTAGTTTTCTCTTGAGGGAAAATTAATTACCATTTGATGCGACTTTAGTTATAACTTATAATTAAGTGCAAAGTACCTAGTTCGCACATGTTTTGTTGTTTTTCTTCTTTACTATGAAACAGTAAACGAAAAAAACGTCAGATCAATTCTCTCAATAACAAATCCAAATAGTATTCATGAGTAACAAGATAAAAGAAAAGAAAACAAAACAACTCAATTGATACATTAGTCGATTGATCGATGTCGTTTCTTATTAAATCAAATATGTTTATTATCTTAACATGTTTTTTCATATTAACTTCTGCTCTATCTTTTTCGAAAAGAACAGGCGACAGTGTGACTAGATCACCTCTTTCGTTCGGATAACTAAAAAACCTGATGTTTATATTAGGTTTATTTTCAGTCACTAAAAGTATATTCTTTTCTTTGAAGCACCATTCCAATTAGCAGTAGAACCATGACTTATCTTGGCACCCCCAATTATTTTTGGTAGAGTTAAAAAACCAAAAGAAAGTGTGAAACAAAGTGAATTAAAGGAAAAAAGAAGGGCAAAAAAAGAATAAATTTGAAAAAAAGGAGGCCCACCGCTCTATAACAAAATTTAAATTGTATCCGTTAGAAATCATTAGTAAAATAATGATTTTTCAAAATCTTCCCCTCCTATTCCTTCAATTCTCCGGAATAAACCCTTCCCTATTTCAAAACCCAAAGCGGCATTTCAAACCTTAGATCAAATCTTAGCCGTCCATCTCTGCCCCTGCATATTCATATTTGAACATCTTGAATAAAGAAATCAACAGACTTCACTCTCCGACAGCTCGAGAGAGAGAGAGAGAGAGAGAGATCATTTGAATTTCTATTACAAAGAACTGGTAAATTGCAACACATTATCTTGTGTCTGAGAGAGAGAGACAGAGAGGTTCTCTACTCGAGAATGAGTTACCACTTCAAGATTTGATTTTTATCCCTCAAGATTCTTGAAATTCCAAAATTAAGCTGAAATAACCCAAGAAAGTGACTTACAATTTCAACTTCTCGAGGACTTGGTATTCTCTTCTTCAACGCTTCTTTCAGGTACTAAATCAGCATTCTTTACACAATTTAATGTTTATTTTTTAAAACTAAAAGTCTATCTTTTCAGTTTTTTTTGGAGATTTTTGTATGCCAGTATAATGTGTATTGGAATAAAACGGGTTCAAATGTAGTAAACGGATATTTAAGATTCATATAGACGACTCCAACTTAGTTTGGGATCGAGATGTAGTAGTCATTGTTGTTTTTTAATTAATACACATTTATCTTAATCTTTTTGTTGCTACAGAATTAAAGTTTCTTGAATTAAATTCCTATTCATTTTAGTTTGTTTGGAGATTTTTATATGTGAGTATAAAGTGTACTGGAATGAAATGGGTTCAAATGGTTGAGGTGTAGTAGTCATTGTTGTATTTGAATTAAAACACATTTATCTTAAAACTATTTTGTTGGTACAGAATGTTGAGGGACTTCAAATTCTTGCGTCGGAACAGTGGCAAGAATGCCCAAGCAGAGGAAATTGAGAATGTACCAGTGGATCCAAGGGATTCAATGGGTCCTCAAACCAGTACAGACTCAACAAGGCCACCTTTAAACACAATTCAAGAAGCCACCCGGAATTTGAAAGGCGGAGTAGATCAACAAATGGGTGTTAGGGTTACTAAAATTGATAAGACCCCAACTAAACCTAAGGCTAGTAGGTATTCTGATCTCACTAAAACCCCAGAAAAGCCTGTAACTTTACCAAAAGGTCGATATGGGTGGACATCGAGAGCTGATTCCAGCTCGAGTACTTTGGAAGTAGGGGATGAAGGAAAAATGGATGCAACTACTTGTGGTGGTCAATCGAGGGCTGGAGCAGTCAATGCTACTCCTCGGTCCATGAGGACGATAGGAAGGGCGAATTCTGGCTATTCAGAGAGTCATTCTAATCAAACCACACCATCTAAAAGTGTAACTAAGCCTCCAACTCCTTCATTTTCTTTAGCCGGTGGTTCTAGGCCTTTAGCGAGTGGAGGTGCCCGGATGGCCAATTATGCAGCATTGTATAGGGGAATACCGAGCAGTGGTAATTCGTCGACTGTTGTTGATACAGTTGAAGTTCCTCATTTTGACCTCAAGGAAAATCCATCATTCTGGTTGGAGCACAATGTACAGGTTGGCTGTCTTTTCATACTGTTAACATGCCTTCTAAGATTTGGATTTTCTCAGGATATATTTTGTTAACCTGTCATTTTGGTGATCAAGTACTAAATTGCACTGAATTGGTATAGGTTTTGATACGAGTGCGTCCTGTCAATAACATGGAGAGAAGTACTAATGGGTACAATAGGTGCTTGAAGCAGGAAAGTGCACAATGCATCACCTGGATTGGGCAACCTGAATCTCGGTTTACATTTGATCACGTGGCATGTGAAACAATTAACCAGGTATGCTATAATTAATATCCAGCTTAGAACAAAATGATGGGTGCTATACGATGCTGAGAATGATTCAAATTTATTTTGCAGGAAACACTTTTCAAAATGGTTGGTTTACCAATGGTGGAGAACTGTTTATCTGGATATAATAGCTCCATCTTTGCATATGGACAGGTGAGGCATATGATATTTGATCAGAAACTATTGGTGTCACTGCTTTTGAACTTGTGCACGACTAATGTTAAAAGTTGTTACTCCACATGCTTAAACAAAGTTTTTTTATGGAAAAAGCCTTATTGTTTAGAAGGGACTGGAAAAGGGGTTCATTAAGTTTCATTGTCTGCGCGCAACTTGTAGGGATTTTTTCAACCTGATCTCTGCAAATTGATGTAGAATTTCTCAAGCATTTTAGTGGTCAAGGAACCAGGACGTGATTGTATTTAGCCAGTTACTTGATATATTGAATGTTGAGTATCCACCACCTCCAACCCTTAAAAAAAAAAAAAGAATCTCCCAAGTGCTTAGACTATTATCAGTACTTTCAATACAACTCCTTTTGAAGTATCTGCAAATGTTTAGATGCTAAGGCAAGTAGGCAACTGAACACTGTGTATTTACGATTATCATTGTCCATATATCTTTCTAGTTCTCAAAGCAGTGATATCTGTTCTTGATTCATTATCCACTCACAGTTTTTACTTCCCAATAAGTCAAAATTAGTGGCTCATTCAGATATAACCTCTTCTTGCAGACTGGTAGTGGGAAGACACATACAATGCTTGGTGAGATTGAAGAACTGGAAATCAGGCCGAGCCCCAAGCGAGGAATGACACCACGTATATTTGAATTCTTGTTTGCAAGGATCAGAGCAGTAAGTGGGATATTTATGCCTTCTATTCTTAATGCAACTTCTAATTTATGAATTGTAGTGTCATTGCTTCTGTAAATTTCACTTTTGATTTCTATATTTCAGGAAGAGGAAAGTCGAAGGGATGAGAGACTACAATACAGCTGCAAATGTTCTTTTCTAGAGATTTATAATGAACAAATCACCGATCTCCTTGATCCGTCATCCACAAATTTAATGGTAATTTGTCTATCCCGTATCTGAACTTGACCTCAAAATAAGATGCAACTTACTGCTGTTGGTTCACATCCATATTTTTTCTCTTGTAGTTGCGAGAGGATAGCACGAAAGGTGTTTATGTTGAAAATCTGTCTGAATTTGAAGTCCAAACTGTTGGTGACATTCTTAGGCTCTTGACTCAGGTGACAATATCTGTAGATATTGAATTTCTTCAATAATATCTTACTCTTTTCGTAGCACACACATGATGCAAGTTTTTGCAAGTAGCATAGAAAACGTTCTCATGAATTTGATTAAACTGTGGTTCAGGGTTCTTTAAACAGGAAAGTAGCATCAACAAACATGAACAGAGAAAGCAGTCGCTCCCACAGTGTCTTTACCTGTATAATTGAGAGTAGGTGGGAAAAGAACTCTACTGATAACTTCCGTTTTGCAAGGCTTAATCTTGTTGACCTTGCCGGTTCAGAAAGGTAATTCATAGATGGACAAGAGCAAAAATGTTACTATGTATCACTAAGGAAAGAAAGAACTCCAAATATTTCAGACATATCATTTACATGGCCATTACCTATTACAGGCAAAAGACTTCTGGCGCTGAGGGTGAACGTTTAAAGGAAGCTGCAAGCATCAACAGATCTTTATCTGTTCTAGGGTATTTTTACCTGGTGATATTTTCCTGATAACTTTTGCCTCAATCCTTTTCATTCACTTGACAGAGCATTTCCTTCTGCAGTCATGTAATAATGGTTCTGGTGGACGTGGCTAATGGGAGGCCAAGGCATGTTCCTTATAGGGATTCGAGATTGACATTTCTACTTCAGGTGAACTTTAAAACACATTTTCCACTCAGTGTTTAAACCAGAGAATATCAGCATTCCTTCTTATAGTATTAAAATGCAGGATTCACTGGGTGGAAACTCAAAAACAATGATTATAGCCAACGTCAGCCCTTCTATCTGGTTGGTGTTACTTTAGCCGTTTTTTTAATCTTATGCTGAGTAGTTTAGGTGAAAAGTTATTGGACTATGCTGATTTGCTCTCCTCAGTTGTGCAGCTGAAACACTGAATACATTGAAGTTCGCTCAGCGAGCAAAGCTTATTCAGAACAATGTAAGCATATAAACATAGCTGATGACAAAGTGGTGAACCTACATTCAGCCTCAATAATTTGACTTTGTTCCTTTTGTCCTTTTTCAAATTGAAGGCTGTCGTCAATGAAGATTCTTCAGCAGATGTCACTGCTCTTAAACATCAAATAAGACTTCTAAAGGTAGAAAACCTCTTTTTAAATATTTATTTGTAACGGTGGAAGTTGGCGTGAGCTTAAATCCTGATAGAAAAGATTGTTGGAATTTTTGACACAGGAGGAGCTTTCTTCTTTGAAACGTCAGAATGTGTCTAGAGCTTTGTCATTTGGTCAAACAACTATTTCAGAAGACTGTAGACCGGAAGATGACAGCAGTTATGCTGAGAAGGAACTTGAGACAGATCAGCGTGGTAGTTTGATTAGAAAGGAGGCCAAGGGCATTGTAAGGTTGTCTTCCAAACAGGTACACCATATTTTTTAGACTGCTCTTTTATGTTGCTTTTCATCTCATATCGTTTCTTTTTCTTTCATGAATAAAGTTTGTAAGGTCTGCATACATTTACCCTCCCCAGATCCCACTTGTGGGATTACATTGGGTTTGTTGTTGTAATAAAGTTTGCAAGTCAAAAGTATGACTCAACACCTCCAATAAGCATTCAAGTTATATGCTGCTATCTCACCTTCTGATGTACAAAATACTGAACAATATAATAGCGAGAAAACTATAATTCAGTTACATTTTACATTTACCAAAGTCTAAGTTGCAGAATGTGTTACAACTCAGAAGTCTTCGAGGAGAATAGCATGATAATTGATAGACAAAGATGTAACAATAAGATACAGAATAGGATGACTGCACAAAAGAGTTTAAGAAGTTTTATGTGATAGAAAGACTCATAACAAGGTGAATAAGTTCTATAGAACGGTTGTTTGACCAACGATATTATCTTGGAGTGAAGATGAATGTCATATAAATGCATATGTTAAGATAAAATATGCGGTCAAAAGTAATTAGATAAGAGTAGAAATGATTGATAAATGGTCCTTGGGCATAACTCAGTCCCAAAAGCTAGCTTATGAGGTGAGGATTGCTCAAGACCATATAAGGAGACCAAGGACCTCAAATCCCACCGATGTGGGACAACTCAACACCCTCCTAACGCTCAGGCCTGCAAACTGGAGCGTGGACAACATAAATGAGGGGCCCAACATCGGTAACAATAATTGGGATGGGCCTAGCTCTTAATATGATAAATGGACCTTTGGCCTAACTCAACCCCAAAAGCTAGCTTATGAGGTGAGGATTGCTCAAGACCATATAAGGGGACCAGGGACCTCAAATCCCGCTGATGTGGGACAACTCAACAATGATCATATATGACAGATGGTGCAAGTAGCACACACAGAGGATAAAATGGAAGTAGCTTGAGATAATTTTGTTGTGTCCTACATTGACCTCTTAGATACATCGGTTCATAGGTGTGACAATGTGATGACTGAAGGTTATAAAAGAGGATGAGTTGTACATAAAATCGCATCGAGGAAAGTTGTTTTAAAAAATTTAAGATATCTCAGAATCAATGAAACTTAGTTAAGAATAAAACGCAATGTGAGTAAAGAATCCATACAGGAGATACCAACTAGTTGGGATTAACTAATTAACCGAGTGGTGTGCAGGATACTCGTGGTTAGAGAACTCCTAATTCTATGTTAGAAGGCAAGTTATTCAATGTCAGTATGAAATGGACTTGAATAGAGCGAATGGACTAGAGGATTCATATAACCGACACTAATTGATTTGGACTGGCTGATTGAGATTAATTGACAAGTGTGACTGCAGGACGAAAGGAACTATACCTATTCAAACATTGTTTTCTTCTTCTTTCTGATTTTAACTGAAGACCTTCATTAGATAGTTACTTTTCATAGTATCTGAAAACCAGCAGACTCTGCTTCTTTGCTTGTCCCAGCTTGGTTCACTCTGATTATTGCATCGCTATCTGGTGCTCTTAAATTTTTGCATCGCTATCTGGTGCTCTTAAATTTTTGCATCATCATGGCTAAATAATCAGTCCTCACTTTCCAAGTGCTTATCTACTCTGCTATGCAATGATTCCTTTTGCTTTTATTTCTTTGTTTTTCAGTTGAAATCACTAGAGACCACTCTAGCTGGTGCTTTAAGGAGAGAGCAGATGGCCGAAACTTCTATCAAACAACTTGAAGCTGAAATCGAGCAGCTTAACCGTCTGGTGAACCACTTCTCACCTTTTTTCCTTCTCTCCCATTTCTTTGTTTTGGTTTGACATTTGCAATAGTACTGCAATGAGATAACTAACTTTGTTCCTGAATACTACTGTTATTATACTTATCTCTTAGGTTCGTCAAAGGGAGGAAGATAATAGGTGCAATAAGATGATGGTAAAGTTCAGAGAAGAGAAAATTCAAAGGATGGAGTCACTTGTCAATGGACTTATACCAGCAGATAGTTATTTATTGGAGGAAAACAGTGCACTTACTGAAGAAATTCAGTTGCTTCAAGCTAAGGTTGATAGAAATCCAGAAGTTACTCGATTCGCATGTGAAAACATTAGGCTTTTGGAACAACTGCGGAGGTAGAATGTTCATACAGAAATTCAATATAACCGAATGTTGAAGCTCATTTCCTTTTTATTCGTCAATAATGTTCAACTTTGTTGGGAATGCAGATTTCAAGATTTTTATGAAGAAGGAGAGAGAGAAATTCTGTTAGCTGAAATTTCTAACTTGCGGGATCAGGTAAACACTGTGCTTTTGTCAATTGTAGTTCTTTGACTTGTTTGAGGCTATAATGGTAAGACAATGTATGTGTTTTCACAGATACTTATCAATATTGATGGGAACTTGAAGCAGCACAGCCATTTGGACATGAATATTCCACCTCAGGTAATGTACAACAACAGCTTGTACAGTGTACTCTTCCTGTTTCAACTGCTTTAAGGACTCCAAATCAAGCCTGCTTATCTTCAAGCATCTTTTCCATGCTGCAGGATTCTACACATGGTTGCGACGAGCAAACTGCACTTCATTCAGAGGTTGGTCTCTAGTCACCCCCTAACTTGAAGTAATTGAACAATCTTGATCTCTGATATGTATTCTCATGTTTCAGTTAAAAAAGACTTTATACGAGTTGGAGGAATGCCGGACCAAGTTAAACTGTTGTTTGGAGAAAAATGAAAAACTCAGCAGGTTAGTGAACCTTTTTAACTCCTTACTTTAGTAACACTATCTGTGTTGTCTTGTTCAGCTGAGCTTCTATAGACTTTCCTGCTGTTTAACATATTGCAATTCAAACTGCTGCAGCTATTAGTGCCCTCTAACTTGCTCTCGATACTCCTCAGGGAAATAGATGAATTACGTGGTTCATTAAATAGCATCAGTTCTGCTGACAACGATCACAATGGTGGGAATGAAGTCAGAAAGGTAATTCTCTTTCCGAGAACAAGCATGTTTCCGTCATTATATAACTACAGATAAGAGAAGAAGAAGAAGAAGAAGAAGAATGGTTAGGGACTTTTATCATGATTCAGAAAGTTGTTGGACATTTGAATTACACTAAACTGATGCTTTTTCTGACTTAGTAATGAATCTGAGATGAGAATATACCACAATTTGGCCAGAACAAAGTAATCCCACAAAACAACAGATCTTGAGTTGAAGTAGCGCTCAAGCCTCAAAAGCTTTTGGGGTAACGTAATGTTCATAAGTTGACCAATCAAATACATGATATTAGAGCACAGTCAATCCAAGTTCCTACTGTTTTCCAATGATTCTCGACCATGTATTTTGCTTATAGAATCCCACTGAACATTCTATTGTACGATTTGCTTTTTTTTTTTTTTTTTTACATAACTCAAGTTTGCTCATGTTCTTTATGTGGGTGACAATAACCATAACTTTTCAGGAGTCAATACCAGAAGCTCTGGCTCTTGATGGCAAATCAACAACTGCTGATCAGAAAGAGACGGAAGATACGAGGAAAGAGGATATGACGAAGAAAATTGAGGAGATTATGGATTTGCAACTTGAGCTGGACATTCTGAAAGTTATTGTTCAAGAAGAAAGGTTGCATCGCAATGAATTGGAGCAAAGTGCTCAATCCATGATGCAAGACCTAGAGTCATCAAAAGAACAGCTTCTGTTAGTGACCAAGAAATGTGAAGATGTTCAGGCAGAACTGAAGGAAGCCAAATCCATTATTGAAGCTCTTGAATCTCAACATCTCTTAGCAATCACTGAGGTAGAAGATCTAAGAAACAGTAACAACCATTATGCTGAATTACTGCAGAAACAGGAGCTTGAAATCTCTTCCTTGAAGGAGCAAATGTTTCGTCAAGAATTGAGAGATCTCTCATCTTCGAAGCTCTTGGAAAGTGATGATTCTCCTTTGCAAGCAAAGCTTAAAAAGATGCATGATTCCCTTGAGAAGGCCAAAATGTTGAATCGGCGGTACCAAAATGACTGTGAATTTCAAGTCTCTAATGAGGAAGCAATGGATGAAATAAGTAGGCAGGCTGAGGCAGAAACTGCTGAAGTGATTGTATGCTTGCAGGAAGAACTCCTCCTTCTGCAGCAGGAAGTCAGAAATAGCAGCTTGAAAGAGATGGAGAGCACAAAGAGGTTAACTGAGCTGGAAACAGATGTTAAAAGTTTGGAGGCAAAATTGTCTTTGATGACGGAAGAAAATCGAAAACTTGGTGAAATTGTACATGGCAAAGAAAAAGAGTTAATAGATATGTCTGAAGAATGGGCACAGGTAAACAGCGAGATTGAAGCTATAGTAAGTGGGGGGCATGAGGCTCTCAAAGATGCCTGTGAGCAACTGGATCTTATTTCCAGTACTTTTCCAGATAAGAGAAGTGGGATATCTGAACAATTTGGCAGAATGGCAAAATGCATTTTTGAAAAGGAGTTATTTATTGAAGAGCTCAATCAGAGTCTGGAGAATGCTCTCAACAAAAGAAATGATGTGGAGTCTATGTTGAGATCTCTGAGAGGGGCAGCTTTAGTTATGACGGAGGCGCACCAGCTAGATTGCCGTGAAAAGGATGCTGAGATACTTTCTTTGACATCACAGTTAAGATCAAAGGCACATGTCATCTCAGAACTTGAGAACAAGATTAAGCATGGGGAGGATCAACTCAGAAAGGCGTCGGTCAGTGCAACAGTTGCTTTCGTGGTGGTTAGCTGGTTGTCTGAACAGAATTCCAACTGTATTGATGCTTTAAGCCAGAAGGACATGCAGCTTAAGGAATCTCTAGAAACAAACAGACAGAAGGATGCTATTCTCTGTGATCAGGCCTCAGTGGTCGCCGCTGCAGAGAATCAAAATGAGTCTCTTGAGGAGCAAAGACAAAAGCTTGAAGAAAGTGATATGTTAAAAATGATTGAGAAACTTACAGAGCTGCAAGCAGGTGTTTCAACAGTACGTTCGCACCTGAGTGAGTGCGTGGAAAGAAGTGGAAGTCCTGGAAAAGATATTAGCAATGAAACTGATGCTTCTTTTTCGTCTGATAACAAGTTTGAAACACGGGTAAGTTATGTGCCGTTATGTTTGATAGTAGCTCATTCTTATACTCTGTCTGCTTCTTGAGTCGCATGGTAGGTTCCTCGTGATATATGTATTATTATTGTAATCCAACTTTAATATATTGTTGCAGACAGGTACTGAGAAAAGACAACACGACCAGCACCTAAAGTCATGCATTCTTGAAGATAGGACAGCTGAAAACCCAGACCGTTCCTTCGACAAAAGTAACAACATGCTTAAATCAGCCAGCAATTGGAAAACTTTTCAAATGAGTAAGGATAAGACGGCCAGAGATGATACAATTATTCTACTAAGGAAAGAAATGGAATCTGCTCTCCAATGCTCAAAAGGAGTGCAAGCTGAGATGGCCAGATTATGTATTGAGAAGGAAGCACTGTGGTCATCTGAGCAAAAGAGTAGAGAGAGTATTGGAGATTTTGTGACTGCAGTAACTTCTCTACAGACCTATATGGATAATTTTGAACATGAATTTGAATATAAAGTGGAGTTAGTAGATGTTAAATTACAGAAAATAGAAGGTGCTGTGCAAGAGTCCTGCAGCTCCTGGTATGAGCAAAAAAAGGTAGGCCCATATCATTAAAACATCATATTTTACTGCTAATGACTTGCTTGTTGAAATGCATCTTTTTGACTGTTATATTACAATTTTATCACTATAATCCTTGATAACGATCATTATGACAAAATAATGCGTAATACAATATAAGCATAGAATTCAATGTAAAGGACAAACTCCCGCCATTAAATTAAGTGTGATAGAATCAACTACACAGTCTGATCTGCTCTCCCGAAATCTTTGTCTGTAGATACTTGAAGCTGAACTTTGTGATGCTAAGGCAGTGGCGGCCCAGAAAACTACTGAAGCTTTCTGCATTCTAGCTAAATTTGAAGAGGTCCAAGACATCATGAAAGAAGCAGACATCATGATAAATGAACTAATGATAGCAAATGAATCCTTAAAGCTTGACATTAAAGAGCTTAAGAAGAAGGAGATCAGCTTAACTGACCAGAGAGACATCCTTGTTAATGAAAATCAAAGCTTGCAGTCGGCTAATGATCTAAAGGACATGCATTCCCAAAGACTGGAGCATGAGTTTGAGTCAGATCTAGCAATGATGCAGAGGCTGGTATTGGAGTTGGAGGATATAGTTTCGCAAGCCGAGACCACTTCCACGGATGAGCTCAAGTCTGCAACTTCTGATCTCCTTATCATAAAGTCTCAACTTCATGAATCAACCAAGTGCATGAGGTCATGGCTTGAGGAGATCTGGTCAGATATTATCGTCAAGGACTGCGCTCTGTCTGTCTTGCATCTTTGTCACATGGGCATTCTCTTAGAAGCTGCAGCAGGATTGAATGCAGAAAATGGGCTACTCCATCATGGGCTAAGTGAATCTAACTCATTAATATCGAAGTTGAAGGAGCAGAACATCAAAGCACAGAAAGAGCTTGAAATGTGCAGAACACTGAAGGGGAAATTATTGGCTGACATTAAAAGCAATTTTGATCGCGTGGTAAGGAAAGAGTCTGATGCAGGGGAATTCACCTCCAAACTTGGATCCTTCGAGAAAAGAATATTAGATCTGCAGTTACAGGAAGAGTCAATGTTAGCAAGGTCCGAGCAAATGGGATCCGAACTTGTTGAGTTAATGAAAGAGATAGATCTCAGCAACAAAGCTGTCTTGGCATCTGTTATAGATCAAGAAAGGGTGTTGAAGGACAAAGAGGAAGCCTTGAAATCTCTGGAAGATAGTTTGACAATGGAATTTCTTGCAAAAGAATTTGAGTCATTAATTTTGTCATCCCAGTTAGAAGAGAGCACCATATTAATATCTGAGTTGGAGAGAAAAACTAATCATTTTTGTGAAGTTGCCGAAAGTTTGAACAGAGAAATCATTTTTGGCAACCTAGATGTTGCATTATCTGCAACCATCCTACTTGACAAGGACGTTGAGGTTTCTATCCTACAGCAAGAAGTTGCAGAAGCAGGAATGAAGCAGCAGAATATGTTGGCTGAGCTTACTGAAATGAATTCAATGATTGCCAAAGTTCACTCTAGAAATAACGCTCTTGAACAAGATACTTGCTCACTGATGGAAGTTTCTTGTTTGAATGAGACACTGAAACGTGAACTTGGGGAATTGGTGGAAGCAAAGACTGTTCTGACAACCCAGGTCCAGGAACTAAGCTCTGAAAATGAGAAGTTGCTTGAAGAATTACAAACTAAGGACTCAGCCCTTGAAAGTTCTTCAAGTCGCATCTTCTTCCTTGACCAACAAAACAAGATGTTGCAGAATGAAAGCTGCTTGCTGGAAGCTACATCATGTAGACTCCAGAATGATATGGAAATGAAAGATGCAGAAACTAGGAAAATGAATTCTCTTGAAAAGGAGATTGAAGCACTGCAGCATGAAGTAACAGAGTTAAAAGGAGAACGTTGCCTACTCTTCCAGGAGTTGGAGGTCAAGAAAGCAGATATTGAATCTCGTGATCTGACACCACAGATTGAGAGAATCAATGCTTTGGATGCAGAGAATGCTTCCTTGAGAAACCAACTCAGATCTCGTGAGAAGGGTACATATGACACTTTCGATATGGTGCTCAAAGTAAACAGCACTGGGAGTAAAGCATTTTATGCTTTTCAAAATAAAAGTGCTGAGTTAGATACCATGTTACAGGATATACATGAAGAAGTTGAGAGGGGATCCAAGTTTTTGCAAGAGTTTGAATCATTGAAGAATTTTGCCGAAGAGATTTTATTACAAAGCGCTTCCCTGCAAAATGAGTTAGTTCGGAAGGATGACATCATCAAAGGAATGCTATTTGACCTTAGCTTGTTACAAGAATCGGCGTCTAACCACAAGGATCAAAAGGATGAAATTGATGATTTGGTGGCTTCTATTAGTACTTTGGAAACTGAGCTCGATGAAGCTGTTTGTAAAGGTCAAGCGCTTGAAGTTCAGTTGCAGGAAAAAATAAGTAAGATAGCTCTTTTGGAGTTGGATATCTCGCAAAAGTGCAAAGACATAGAAATGCTTTCACGCGAAAACTCGGATCTGGCTGCCAGTGCCAAGGACACCATGGAAGCAAAATGTTCCATGGAGGAGGAATTGTTAGAGAAAAGGGAAGTTTGCGAGAACTTAGAAATAGAACTCACCAAATTTGGTGATATTGTTAGTGAAATGAACAATTCAATCGAATGCTTGAAGAGAAATCTGAATGACGTTAGTAGTGAGAGGGATGACCTCCATGGAGAAATTGTCAGATTAAAAAGGGAGTGTGATATGGCACAAACGCTTGCAGAGGAAAGTGAAGCAATTGCTATAGAAGCAAAAGAGGTGGAGTCATGTTATAAAATACTTTCTTTCGTTATTGCCCTCCAATGTCTTCCGTTTCCTCCCCCTCCCCCCCCCCCCCCCCCCCCCCCCCCCCCCTTCCTTTTCTTACAACAATATTCTGTTAATTTCAGGTGGCAGAGATGGCAAAATTCCAGGCTGAAGAGAAAGAAGAGGAGGTTACATTATTAGAGAGGTCTGTTGAGGAACTAGAGTGCACGGTGAATGTACTAGAAAATGAGGTACTCATTCTTGCAAATTTAACGTATTCATTTATTTATTTATCATTTAATAACATTATTTTTCCCACTTTATAGGTTGAATTTGTCAGAGGAGAGGCTGAGCGGCAGCGTTTACAGAGGGAGGAGCTTGAACTGGAACTTCATGCTATCAAGCAACATATGAACAATGTAAAAGGCAGTGATGTCGATATGAAAAGGTTTCTGACAACCTTACCACGTGACATGAATTCTCAAAAATTAGCCCCTTTTAGGTTTCTAAATGTTTTGATTTCTACTTATACAGGCATCTAGAGGAGAAAGAAAAAAAAATTCAAGAAGCCAGTCAGCGCATGGAACTTCTTGAGGGAGAAATCATCTCAAGAGATGCTGAAGTGAGTTTCATCCTCTATCATCTTTACGAAGTTTTGTTCTTTAAGCTCAGTCAGCCAGTCGTTATTAAATTTCAGTAACTAGTTAGATTAACTTTATTTCATTTTATTTAACAGATAGCCCACTTCAAGGCTCATATATCAGAACTAAATTTGCATGCTGAGGCACAGGCTTGCGAGTATAAGGAAAAGGTAATTCCTCATTCATTCTGATGATTGTGATAGCTGGTGCTGGAGCAACCTGTGATTTTAACCTAATGTGAAAAACAGTTCAAGGCACTGGAAGCAATGGTAGAAAAAGTCAAGATAGATCCCCATGCCACCCAAGCCCCAACTTTATCATCAAGCAAATTGGAGAAAAATGCTTCAAAGCCTAGGGGTTCTGGTTCCCCTTTCAAATGCATCGGAATAGGCCTGGTTCACCAGTTAATGTCTGAGAGGGATGAGGATCATAGTGCAGAAAGACATCGTATCCAAGAACTTGAGGCTCTAGCTGCAAGTAGACAAAAAGAGGTACATTACATCCTATAACAACGTGACTTATTTTTTGTAACAAATATCCTTCACTTAATTGTGTTCATAAACTCATTGCAGATATTCATGCTGAACTCAAAATTAGCTGCTGCCGAAAGCATGACCCATGATGTAATACGTGATCTATTGGGTTTGAAATTGGACATGAATAACTATGCGGTAATTTTTGCTTAATCTATATCTTTTCCTTGAGAAAAACTAAAGGCCATTTCCTTTTTTCAGTTCTCTAGCATGACCTGACTATTTCACCTATATATTTATCCACCAGACTCTGCTGGATAATCAGCAAGTGCAAATGTTGACGGAGAAGGCTCGACTCCGTAATGCTGATGCTCAGTTCAAGGTAACCTTAGTAATGATGATGATATCACCAACTAGTAATCTGGACTTATTTAATATTTTTAACTGATTCCTTGGTTTGCAGGAGCAAGAGGTTCTTATGCTGAAGCAACAGCTGAATGAGTTTATAGAGGAGAGGAAAGGGTATTAATTGTCAATTAGATTTTGAGAGTCTCCCCTTGTTGTTGATGTTGTTTATTTTTTTGGTTAAGTGCAATTTCTCATTTTTTTTTTAATAATTAGATGGATTGAGGAAATTGAGAGAAAACAAGCAGAGATGGTGGCTGCACAGATTGCACTAGAAAAACTGCACCAGCGAGATCACTTGCTTACAACTGAAAATGAAATGATAAAGGTTGGATATGTTGTGAATTTTTTTGTTTCCAATTACACCTCGGCAGGTTGTTAATATATTAAAACCACTTATTTTCTGGACATTTTCTCAGATGGAGAATGTAAATCATAAGAAGAGGGTCATGGAACTTGAAGCAGATATAAAGAAGTTGTCTGGTCAGCAAAACCTTCAACAACGCATCCACCATCATGCTAAAATAAAGGTACACACCTTTTACCATGCTTAGACTTCCCAGACTTTGAAGATCAACGTCATGAAAATGATAGTTGCATTTTTTTGCTACAGCACTAATCCTCATTGCTTGTTTATCCGTTACAGGAAGAGAACAATTTACTGAAAAATCAGAATGATGACCTTATTGTTAAGTTGCGGAAAGCTGAAACAATTCTTTCAAGAGTCAGGGAAGAGCTGGCTCACTTCCGTCAAACTAATGGAAGAAGCCCCTACATTAATTTTGATAAGGAGCAAATACTGGAGAATAAGTTGAAGGTTAGTACTTTTCAGAATATAATGTGCCTAGGAGGAATTCCAATGCGACTGTGGACATGAATGTGCTAGGTCAAAGAGAAGAATTATTTTGTTTCTCTAGGACTTGAAACACTTTGAAATTTGTCCAACAGGAAAAGGAAGAGGAAAGGCTGCAATTGGCGCAGAAGTTACTTGGCCTATGCGCTACTGTGCTGAAGGTCAGGAGAGCTTCATGTTTCATTTGCTAAAGTATCAAGGGAGATTTGGTTGTATCTCCAATTCTTTAAGTTTTTACTGAAGTGTTACTTGGAACATATATTGTAGGCTGCTGGAATAACAAGACCAACATCGGAGATAGGGATCTCAGCTGCTGAAGAAGCACTTGAGCAGCTCAAAAGCAAATTGAATTCACTGGAAAGAGAACTACAAGATGCCAAATTTAAGGTAACATACTAACATCCATAATATTTCAATCATTTTGCTTCATTGAAAACCTCAAAACACAGTTTGTATCAAACTAACGATGCCAAGTCACTAACAAATTCTCTCACCTTTACCAGAATAAAATGACTAATGAACGAATCCGATTGTCTGAGCTCATGCCACAATCTTCTCCTCTGAGAATAGATGAAAATGGACAGACTTCAAACAGAGGATCTTCCCCTCTAACAGTCTTCGATCGGTGAAGCTTCTTTAACCAACTTAAAAAGGCAAAGTTATCTGTAAATTGTGTTAGTTTTTTGCTAGCAGTTTGTTCATATGTTCTTTTGTACATGTATACACTTCCCCACAAATGAAGATCATGGAAATCTGTAAGTAATGAATCCATGATTTTGTACTATTTTCCTTTGAAAGTATTTTTATGATATATGTAATTCATTTATTTTGTAAAGTGTAAACTTATACAACAGCATTTTGGTCTATGTTGCACAATCACAATGCTGTCACAATTATGTTTTACCGGTGAAAAAGACAATTTGGAGGTAACAATTATTTCTCCTCCATGCTAACTCTACTCCAACTTTTTCTTTTCTAGTCTAAAATTCGTGCTTCAAAATTTTTTCTTTAAATAAAAATAATTTTACCCGACAACTCAATCCAATATTCTAGTTAGGGGTGGGCATTTGGTATTTCGGTTCGGTACTTAATAATTTCGGTTCGGTATTTCGTATTCGGTTTATCAATTGTGTATACCAAATACCGTAACAAAATATTTCTGTACGGTTCGAAATTTCTTATTTTGGTTCGGTACGGTTCGGGTACGGTTTCGGTTTAAACCAAATCTTCACTATCTCCCCTACTCCATTAACTACTGTAATCCATGTTAGAAAGATTTAAGGCAGTGACTCATTTTTTCTGTAGTTGATTGATATGTAGGTGGTATATGCTGAGAGTCCTTATATCACTGGTAAACTGATTTAGATAAGGCAATTCGAATTCGAGGAACCTTAATTGCTTCCAAAAATTTAGCAATTAATTTATACTATGAAAGTTATCTAACTTAACTCGAGTTCATTTCATATTGGCACATTCTGAGTTACATGCAATGTATTATTTTAAAGATGAAAGCTATCTATAATTGTGAGACTCACTTAGCGGAAAGGAGGATTGAATACAAAAAGTAATTACCTTAATAATTGAGCAACCTCTCAGCTGCACATGCTTCTTGCAAAGCATCAGTAACTGCTGCAAAAAGAGCAATTTACTATTCTGCATGGCAGAACTAGAAGATAGGCGTAAGAAGTCTTAAGAGAAGTTAAAATGAAACTATTTTTGTCGATGATGAGGATACTACTGAGAGGACATTGTTGCCGCAATGTGTATTTGTTTCGCAAAAATGATGTTATTGTCGTCGAGTGATGCTGATTTACCTATGGTGTGATCCTCGTCCCCTCTCTCAAGCTTCTATATCTTCTTGAGTGTTGTGGACTGTTGGAGGAGAATTAATGTCCATTCTCAATGTAAGAGCTTTGTTCTTGCTCGCAGAAGAACGATCTTAAATGACTTGTGAGTGGCGGCCATGAGTTTGTATTCCCAGTTATTTACTTGATCGAACCCATTTATGGATCCATTCAAGCAGGGCGGCTCGCTCATACAAGCAACTTGGAAGTTGGCAGAGCACTGAAATTTTATGAAGACTACAAGTAGAGGTGAAAATGGACCGGTTTCTTGCTAAGAGGGTAAGCACAACAGTGAGAATTATAAAAAAAAAAAATTGAGATCGTAAGCTATGAAGTGTTGTATTAGCGATTGACAAACAAGTACTCATTTGCTCATTTGCTGAAGCAGCAAAAGCACAACAGTAAGATGAATACAACCTTTCTCCATTACACGAAACTATTTCGGCATACCGTATACCGAACCAAATTACCGAAATACCAAAATGTTTGTACCGAAATAAACCGAAACCGAAATATCAAATAAATTTGGTTCGGTTCGGAATTCGATTTTTCGGATTTTATGCAGACCCCTAATTCTAGTAGTAGTATTTTTATAATTTCAAATTTTCTAAGCTCTTTAAACATTTTAACTAATCATACACAAAAAGGCGAATTGAAAAGGGAGAATGACAAGTTACCCACAAAAATAAACTATTTACCCTCGTCTACCCATTTATTTTTCTACCCATCAAACTAATTACATTTCCTACCCATAGTAGTTTTTGTGGAGAATTTTTTTTTTTTATTCTCCTATTCTTTTTCATTTATATGCTTCTTTTTCTTTTCTCCTTTTCTTTTTTCTCGTTTTCTTCTTCTTCTTTTTTTCCTTTTCTAATTTCATTTAACTTCTTTTTTTAATATTTTTTCTCTCTTCATAATCCATTTTCGTTTACTGCTTTCACTATCTTTTTTATATTATTACTAAAGAAAAATCAAATTGTGTACCAATTAATGTAGCTAATACCACAAAAAAATATTAACTAACATATGATACCAGTATAGTATATAGCTATACCAACAGGGTATATAATTGTACACAAAGAGTTAAATTTTTTTTTTCTTGTTTTGAGTTTTAAAATAACCACAAACTCAACAAACCCAATTTATGAGTTTCAAAGCTTCAAGGTCCTCCAATGACAGATTAATTTTTGCAGAAGTCAAAAGTCTTGGAATTCAAAGTCATAAAATAAATCAAAACGGAAAAAAGATTTGCATTTTCAATTTGCCCCTCACGCTGGGTAAAAGCTTAAAGCAAATTAAAAGGGAAAAGGCAAGTGAATTTACGGGTATAAGTATACTATTATGGTATATTGTATATTATTACAGCATACTGTTACAGTATATTGTATATTATTACAGCATACTGTTACAGTATATTGCATATTATTACAGTATACCGTAATAGTATACTGTTATAGTATACTATATACTCCTATAGTATATTGTACATTGTAGCGGTATATTGTTAGGTAATTGTGTTCTTCCTCGATTATTACAATATACAGTTGCAATATATTGTAAACTATACTAGTATACTGTTGCAATATAGCTATATACTCCTACAACATATTGTATATTGTAGCGATATACTGTAGTTGTGTTCTTCTTCGATTTTTAACTGAAAATTTCGATCTTAATCACCTCAAATCAGCTCAAAATGCTATCAAATTTCAGTATGAACTTTCAGAAGGCACTATAAACAATATTTAACAGCACCCACTTTGAATCAAACAAGAAATCTTCAAAATAAAAATTTTAAATTCAAGAGCTTCAAGCCCAACAATGCTGAATATTCAAATACACATAAAATATCAGATCCAGGAAGCTTACTTGAAGGTACTATAGTCAATATTTTATAGCACCCATATCGAATCAAACAATAAATCTTCAAAATAAAATTTTAAATACAGGAGCTTCAAGCTCATCAGTAGTGGATCTTCATCCACACACAAAAATCAGAACTGAGAAATTTAATATATAATTGCAACAACACATGAGTTCAGAAATACAAAAAAATAAAAACTAATATAGAAAGAGGAATTTGGAGTGAAACTCATGTACAATAATATTGAAGATAGAAAAAATATCTGAAGAAATATTCACAAGTCAAATGAGTAACTGCTGTGTGAAATATAATTTCTCATGGTTTGGCTATGGGATTTTTGAAATGAAAGAAATGGCTAGGTAAAATAGCATTAGCCGATACATTAAATGAGGGGAATAAGCTAATGCATGAGTCGGGTAAATAGTTTGGATCACATGGGTAGGAGAAATAAATAATTTGGGCCTGAGCATTAAAGGGTTAATAGTTTGGACTTAATTGGTATAAAGTGAGATTTTGTCAATTGAAAATAGAAGGACCGACTTAGAAAAATCAATCCTTCAAATTTAACTTTTTTGCACCTCGTACTATGACAATAGATTTGAGAATTACCTCTGACTATCTTACTGCCTTCTCCTGTAATAAAATTTTGATTTAACATACTATTGAGCTCTAAAACTACCATATTTCTAATATTCTTCTGTTGAAGATTCAACAATATTTAATAGAACGGATAATACTCAAATAAATATTAGTATTGCAACAAAAAAATTGTATTTCCTTTTCCTTCCTATAAAATAACTTGACATTTTTACTTAAATAAACATATTTTTTCCAACAATTAAATCCAATATTTCAGTTTTTTCTCATCCGTATGTTATTCATTTAACTAATCATTATTTTTTTTTTGTTTAAGATATATATTACAAAATTTACACAACATCGAATAATGCAGACAGAGTCTTTCTAACAAACATTTAGTAAACAAGACAATTAACTTACATTTTGATAATAAAAAAATTGAATTTGAGACCTTTTGCTCAACACCTCTAACTTGAATTTGATAATCACCAAACCAAGGCTTCATTAGCTAACTAATCAAAATTAAACTTTGATTGCCAAATTATATTTCTGACTAATAATTTCAGACGCTATAATATCAAACACACTTATCTGCAGTAACTAACAAGCAGTTAATTTTTTATTTATTATACAACAACAAAAAATACATATTCCAAACAAGCTGGAATTGGTTATATGAATCTCCCGTCAACATATCAACTCATTTAAGTTTATTTCGAGCCAATTGTATACCAAAATAATAATATTCCCGACTAATTAATTACTAGTGTTCCTTACATAGTACTACTATTTTTCATTTTGCTTAATTCTTGTTAAGCCTATACGGACCTCTCGAGATTTTAAATCTAACTCGCCCCTATTAATTCCTGCACTCATTGTAGTAATGAATTAAATAGTCTATTTTATCCATCAATTATTTCACATTTTCATAATGTATTCAATATATATATGCCCAAGAATCACATGTCTAAAATTGGAGTAGGTGGAGTCGGGTCAATTGATCTTTATATATTCGTTCGTCCACAGAGACAGTTGTATACTCTTTACTCTTCTGTTTCCTGATTTTGCGAAATTCATACTGGAAGTGTGAATCTACAATGTCTTCTTCATTGGCTGCACTCAGTTCTAGCCACTTCAATGGAGCTTCTTCCCTTTGGAAAGTTCAGGTTAAGTACAACAATCTAAATGCTCAATTTTGAATCCGCATTCATTTAATTCCCAACTGAAATCTCAATCGATTCCATAATTAGTTAGGGTTAGCTTTATGAAATGTTTTCTATTTTCCTGCTTTCTGATTAATGAAGCGACTTGCAGGAGGAACTGAAGGTTGGGAAGTTCAGAATAAGAGCTACATCGATGGCGACATCATCACCAGCGCAAAGCTTGCAGTTTGGGGAGGGTAAAGCTAACAAGTTGGACAAATTGCGTATTGGTGTTCTTGGAGCTAGTGGTTACACTGGTACTGAGGTCTGTACAATTTAATATTGCTCTTTATCGATGGGCTCCGCTTCAATTTGTTGTTCAATTTGTAACTGTTGCTTCTGTGAATTTTGAAAAGATATAAGTCTGCAAATAAGTCTTAAACGTATACTCTTTGAACGCAATCCAACATTATGCTTGATAGATGATGTCTGATAAATGTCTATTTTGCTCGTGCACTAAGAATTACTCTGTGTTTCAATTTATGTTCATCTATTTTATTGGGCATGTTATGAAACAATAAAAGAACAAGAACAATATTGCAGAGAAAGAGAGAGGAAATTCTTATTGAATTTTGGGATGATTTACAATGGGGTAAGACCCCTCTATTTATAGGGGAACAATGACTTAGCCACAAAGTAGAACTCTCTAAAAGATATACATTCACTCTAAATAGAATTCTATTCATAACACTCCCCCTTGAATGTCTATTCAACAAATAATGTGCTTCGTTAAAACCTTAACTAAAATAAAATCCAATGGGAAAAAAAAAATTCTAGAAAAGGGAAAAGAGTACACATGTTTAGAAATGCGCCTTTTGGTTGCCTCGTTAAAAACCTTGCAAGAAAAGCCCAGTGGGACAAAACCTTGTAAGGGAAAAAGAGTGCAATGCGCATTAACTCCCCCTGATGAGA
>MDKI01080426.1:0-25338 GCA_005239505.1 Nicotiana paniculata | reverse complement strand
AGTTAAGATCTTGCTCTACTCAATCTTATATGCAATCTAGGATTCCCTCTCCCGAGTTCAATCCTAGATTCATAGATATTATTCAATTGGTGATCAAGCAATTAAATAATTACGCGCACAATTAAATAAATAAACTAATATGATAAAATAATAAGAACAATTTAACTTCAAACTACAACGTTCATGTAGCAACCCACAACTCTATAACTAATAAACTATGAGATTAAGGAAAGATAAGAGAAGAAAAACTAGTTAGAAGCTTCCTCCAAAGCGTGGTGTGTGTTCCTCCACGTCTATTATCCTTCAAAGTATGTTCCTTCCTCCTCAAAATAGGTTTAGGTTGGATTTTATATGAGTTGGGGGCGTCTTAGGGTCGAAATAACCGGGTTCCGGTCGAAATAGGATATGTTTGCGTTTTGAGCGTCTAGGGCAGCGTGGCGCTGGCCCTGGCCCTCAACTTTTCAACATTCTGTTTTGTGTGCCACAGGTAGCGCCCCACGCTGCCTGTGGCCCTCAAATTCGTACTTTTGCCTTTTCATCCGATTTTCGCTCCAATTCACGCACTTTTATCCCAAATTGCATCCAAATGATTCCTACACATAGAAATACCACAAATTAGCACCAATTATTATAGTATACATCTCAAATCTACGAGACATGAGCAAAATGTGAGGCAATATACATCAAAATCATACATTAAGCCAAACATCAACACCCCACACTTAAACTCTTGCTCGTGCTCGAGCAACTTTCTACACTTTACAACAACGCGCCCTTTTTAAAAAACTCTCATAACTCATCATACCAAGAATATTTAAAATAGAATACGCACAATAGTATAACATCCTCACCTTAATATTTGACTCACAAGCACCACGCATTTTCACAACCTGCTTACTTACTCTAACGTAGAGGTCAACGACATTACCTTTCCTTCATGAATCAAGTGCCCTCACACAACAAAAGAGAGTAGTTCCACGCACATAAAATTCAAGAATAATTAGAAACTCAATATAGAAAGAATTCACTCACTCTCAGAAACAATATTCATATGCCATAAAAGATGAACCATAGACTTGCCCCTAGTGTACTACTCTACTAATCGAGTTTATTCAGTCAAGGATCAATTAGGAATTTATTTAGTTGTAATGTAGGCTGCGGGTCAGGTAGGATATATTTGGATGTAATAGTGACTACACCTCCCTAAGCACTTTAATACATACACTTTACATTTAAAATCCCACACTTATGTCAAATCATAACTCCACCTTCACATCAATGTAAATTATCTCCATACTTCTTTAAGCACAATTACATCAAGAGTCACCACTATCAAGGAATATTTTTCACACAATACAACTACTTTTTTTTTCTTTTTTTTTTAAATTCAAGTGGCTCTTACTTTTTCAATACATTTCAACTTTCTCCTTATTTCATTAGCTCCGCTCAAAAGCCAAACCAACACCCCACACTTTAACTTTTACAAAGTTCATTACAATTCAAGTGCTCATGAGAGGTGAAAAGGTTCAAGTAGATGGTTAATTCAAACAAATGGGTAAGGCTTGTAATGTGGTTGCCAAAGAAATAGGATTACAGGATCAAAGGGGTTAACTACGATACATAATAATAAGGCGGGTAAATTATATAACTGGTTCAACAAAGAAATGCATGTATTACTTCCACGACTGAACAAAACTACTATTTCGCTTTGCAAACATACGGGACAAGTTCTAGGCATAAAATTCAATGCACAGAATGACACACAAACCTCACCCACACATGGCACATAACTTACTCAGGATTGGAATCATCAAGACACTCTAGTCAAAGCAGTTAAGCAAAGTTAAGATCATATGGTTTAAGGTACTTATACAAGAGTCAAAAACTGAGCCTAAGCGTCACAACCAAAGTACTCACTATTCTCAAGGCATAACAAAGTCAAGATATATTGCTCCAATTCAATTAATCTCCCAGTGGCTCCTACTCCTAAAAAAAAGTAAAACTACCTACACCCGGTTCAAATAAAACCCTTGGAAAAGAACAGCGGCACAAAGAAAAACCAAGGGGGAATCATTACACTACCTAACAAAAGAAATCTTTTTGTATTTTTTCTTTCAACTTAAATCCCTCAAGAAACCTGTCGAATGGGATCCATCATCGGGAGAAGTCAATTTTTTCTACTTTTTTTTATTTTTTTAAAAATAATACTACACTCAGAACAAGTACTACAACTACGCTAAGATAGCACAAAAAATCACCCAGATAATCTCCTCACCCCACACTTAAAATTGTGCAATGTCCTCAATGCACACGATAAATAACAAGAGGGTAAAAGAGACTCCCTGATAGGCTAAAGACTGAAGAATTAGCAGCTCTCGGGATATTCAGACTTCTCCCAGGTATGGTCCTTTATGAGGGCACCCCACACTTAGTTCTCACCATCAAGCTCACTTTTTCACTCTTCCAATGGATTTGTTTCCTATGCTTATCATCCTACAAAACAAAAATAAATACTACAACAATAATAAGAAAAAAAAATAGAAATAAACAAAAGCAGTAAAGATGAGTTGCCTCCCAACAAGCGCCTGATTTAACGTCGCGGCACGACGCCATCACTTTCACCACTTTTTATTCCACTTTGAGGATATAAATTGTGCCACAAATTTTGCATCAATTTTCCTATCACGTTCCTGGAGCAGTGGTGTAAAAATAAAGGAACCAAGCAATAGGTATCAAATCTTGCACTTCTTGGCCTTTAAGTGAGAGATGTCATTTTGCCTTTTTGGTATTGCAAGTTTTAGAATATAAGGGTCTTGTTCTTCATCTATACATATCTCCAAAGGCTCGATCTCCATGTCTCCATCCAAATGTAATGTTGAAAAATGATTAGAATGAGGACCAACACGCCCCAACTCCAAAACTGCATTGTTTTTGACATCCTCAATAATATATACTTCCTCAACCTCAGCATCATCCATAAGAACATGGTCTAATGATTGGTATTCTCGTTTTATCTCCTCAATTTGGCCTAGAAGATCTTTTTCAACTTCACATAACTCATCACTATATTATTGGGCGTTACACGCATCAACCTTTGCACTCAATTGATCCTCCAAGTCGTGAATAGAACTGCCAGATTGGTCGATATCTTGAACCTATTAAATTCTTCCTTCAATAAAGTGTTGTATCTCATTTGTAATTTTCTCACGGAAACCTCCATATTCCTCTGATAATTTTATGTGCACATCAAGAATGCGAACATCATGTTCCACATCATCCAATTCGTTACTCCTATCAAACTCAC
The DNA here is from genome assembly GCA_005239505.1 of Nicotiana paniculata. Classification (NCBI taxonomy): domain Eukaryota; kingdom Viridiplantae; phylum Streptophyta; class Magnoliopsida; order Solanales; family Solanaceae; genus Nicotiana; species Nicotiana paniculata. The sequence goes on along the minus strand of MDKI01080426.1, from coordinate 22,034 downwards.
AAGAATTATTAGAATCAACATAGGAAGGGGTTGGAGTAGGATAACAACACTTAGGACAATTATTCTAATTTTCATCACAAATAGTACAAGATTGAGATGGTGCACAACTCGGTCTTGGGAAGAATTTTACAATATTTTCACAAGTGGAGTCCTTTAAAATATGGACAAGGATCACAAAAACAAGAATACTTACTATCCCACTACTTTTCATTCAAAGATGTCATGTAAAAAAATATATAATACTAACTACACTAAACTAAACTTCAAAACTTAAATATATAAAAGTAAAAGTTTATTCTAGTAAAATAGTTAATTTCTAAGTCCCCGGCAACAGCGCCAAAAACTTGTTGCTCCCAAACGCACACGCAAGTATATGTGGTCGACAAGTAATATAGGATTGTAAGTCCAGATATTGTACCCATAGGGACTTGTGATTAATCATTTACAAAATTAAAATAAGACAATTAATCTATTCAAGCGATTTTTTAAAGTATGAATATTTAACTAAAATTGATCTAGAATAGTGAAATTAAAGGAAACAAGTCTGCACTCTTAGAGATGAATTCAATGGGAGAAAATATTCTAGAGTTATGATAACAATCCTGTTGAGTTTTTCACTTAAATTGTCTAATTAATTTATCTGGTTTATTAGTTGATATGGTTAATATTGCCCGTAGCCTTCTTCCGAAATACTACTCGTCTATTCAAGTTAATCTAACACCTATATTCCTATGTAATTAGAACTAACAAGAACACATTAATAATTCCTATATAGTAATCAAGCAAAGCGATTAGGTATATTCCTATCCTAACCACAAATCCCCCCACCCCACTCAGAGTTAAGATCTTGCTCTACTCAATCTTATATGCAATTTAGAATTTCCTCTCCAAAGTTCAATCCTAGATTCATAGATAGTATTCAATTGGTCATCAAGCAATCAAATAATTAAGCGCAAAACTAAATAAATAAACCAATATGATAAAATAATAAGAACAATTTAAACTTCAAACTACAACGTTCATGTAGCACCCCACAACTCTAGATCTAATAAGCTATGAGATTAAAGGAAGAGAAGAGAAGACAAACTAGTTAGAAGCCTCATCCAAAGCGTGGTGTGTGTTCCTCCACGTCTATTATCCTTCAAAGTATGTTCCTCCCTCCTCAAAATAAGTTTAGGTTGGCTTTATATGAGTTGGGGGCGTCGTACGGTTGAAATAACCGAGTCCCGGTCGAAATATGACATGTTTGTGTTTTGAGTGTCCAGGGCAGCGTGGGGCACTCTCCCTGGCCCTCAACTTTTCAACATTCTGTTTTGTGCACCACAAGTAGTGCCCGACGCTGGCTGTGGCCCTCAAATTTGCACTTTTGCCTTTTCGTCTGATTTTCGCTCCAGTTCATGCACTTTCGTCCCAAATTGCATCCAAATGATTCCTACACATAGAAATACCATAAATTTGCACCAATTATTATAGTATACTTCTCAAATCTACGAGACATGAGCAAAATGTGAGGCAATATACATCAAAATATGCATACATTAGGCCAAACATCAGTTTGTTTGAGGTCTGTTATGTATTTGAAGGGACTTCTTATTATTTCGAAAGCAATTCAAGAGTAAATCAGAGAATTTGGGTCAGTTAGTGATGGGTTGAATCATCATGGTTGTGTAAATGATTAGTTCCTTCGGTGTGTTAAGCTATACAAGTTTTGTGATTGTACGTGAGGGCTTAACATCCACCGTAATTCTATTGATTTGGAGGTATTTTGATTATAATGGCTTGTTATGTGTAGATGGATCCCGGAAGAGTTATGGTGGTTTAGACCACAACTTGAGGTTTGTATTTTCTGCGGTTATGGGAATTCGGTTGCGTGTTGCCATTGTTCCTCTGAAATGTGTTGAGTGAAAGGGTTTTAGATGATGAAGTGTTTATTCTATTGGTGGTTCAGGAGTTATGATGAAATTCTTGCACTCTCGCGTATGAACATGGTAAGTGCAATGAGTGATATGGAAATTTGAAATTGAGGATCAAAGTTGCGGTTCAGTGTTGATAAGAATGTCACGAACTCGGAGGAACTAAGGAGGATTTCAGATGTTCAGAGTATGGTGGCACTATTTTCGGGTAGTATGAGGATGGTCTGTTTTGTGGTATAAGTGTGGGGTATTGAAATGCGGATGCTTGGCCAGTATTATATAAATATCATTGTCGATGTATTAATGTTCAAATTTTACTACCTGGTGCGGAAGGTTTTGGGAGTATTTCCCATGAGAAGATCGTATAAGTGTGATGTGTTAGTCATTCGATTGTTAGATATTTTAAAACAGGTATGGATATTTTGGTACTGTCGCCGATGGGAGAGGTTATGACTGAGAGGGCGCTCTATTCCTTTGGTTGTGGACTGTGGGAGTGTAATGACTCGGTCGGTCGTTCCGAGAGTTTAGTCTTGTTTCCCCCGTTTATGCTTCATTATATGTGGTCCAGATTCATTACGTTGTGTTGTATTGGTTGGCTCGGGATCGGAGTGATCTTTGGAGAGAAATGAGACACTTAGTCTCTTATCTTGGTTCAATAGTGGAAAAAGTCAATCGAAAGTTGAATTATTGGTAAACGACCTTGGATTGCGGATTTTATGGTTCAGATAGCTTCGTTGGATGATTTGGGACTTAGGAGTTTGTTCGGAATGAAGTTTGGATTTCCGGTGTGGAATTAGGCTTGAATTGGCGAAAGTTAGTTTTTGGCGATTTTCGGTCAGCAGGGGAAAATAGGCTATCGGGGTCGGAATCGAATTCCGACAGTTGGAGTAGGTTCATAATGTCATTTTGGATATGTGTGCAAATTTTCAGGTCAATCGTATGTGTTTTGGATGGTTTCAGCATCTTTGGTAAAATTTAGAAATTTCAAAGTTCATGGGCTTAAATTTGATGTGATTTTGGTGTTTTTGCATTGTTTTTGGTGTTTCGAAGGCTCGACTAAGTTTGAATGATGTTATGGGATATGTTGGTAGGTTTGATTAAGGTACCGAGGGGCTCGGGTGTATTTCGGATGCTCAAACAGACTTTTTGGTCTTTGGGAGGTTGTTGGTTTTTCTGGTGTTTTAGCAGCAATGATTGTTCATTGCGATCGCGTGAGTTCATCCGCGATCGCGTAGAGTAAGTTGAGGCCAGGTGGAGTTTTTGAATTGCGATCGCCTAGTGTGAGCAGTCTAGGTCACTACTTTCGCATGGTGATGGTTGCGATCGCATAGTAGAATTGGAGTGACAGTGTGACGCTGGAATTTGCTCTATGCGGTCGCATAGAGTTGGTCGCGATCGCATAGTTGTGAGAAGTGGTTCTTCGCGATCGCATAGGTGTCTCTGCGATTGCATAGGGTTAGTTTGGTTGGGAAGCATTTTGTTCTTCGCGATCGCGTGTCTTCTTCCGCGATCGCACATGGTAAAAGTCTGGGCAGACAGTTTAAGTTCTAATTTCGGGGGTTCTTGGCCATAAATCATTTTGCCATTTGAGAGCTCGGGTGAAGGAGATTTTGGACGAGATTTTTAGTGGGATTCTTGTGGTAAGTGTTCTTCAACCATTTTTGGTTCAATTTCATGAATTTGTCTTGATTTTTACCATGCAATGTGAGGAATTAAGTAGAAAATTTAGGGAAAATGGGAGGAAGAATTTGGAAATTCTTTTGGTGATTTGAGTGGGAAATTGTGTTCCGATTTTGATGTTCTTAGTATGTACGGACTCTTGGGAGGATAAGGATTCTTGTGGTGTACTTTTTATCGGATTCCGAGACGTGGGCCCAGGGGCGGATTTGGCAAATTTTGAGAATTGTGTTAAAAATTTATATCTTTCGATTGTGTTTTGTTCCGTTAGCGTATATTGATGACGTTAATCTGGTTTTGGTAAGATTCGAAGCTTTTGGGAGCCAATTCGAGGGGCGAGAGCATTGCAGAGTAGCTTTTGGGATGTTTTGAGGTAAGTAACGATTGTAACTCTAAACCTGAGGGTATGACACCCTGGTATTTGATATTGTTGTGGTAAATAAGGTGACGCACATGCTAGGTGATGAGCGTGGGGGCGTGCACCGATAGGGATAGTGACTTGGTCCGTCCCGTAGCGACTATTAAGCCGCGTATTCGATTTGAAACCTTATGATATCCTGTATTTTAGAAATTTATACTTGTTTATGGGCTGTGAGCCATGTTTGGGGCCTTGTGCCGACCTGTTTAGACCCTCAGAGGTATTTTCCATGATTGGGGCCTTGTGCCGACATGTTTAAACCCTCAGAGGTACTTTTACACTATTCTTACACTATGTTGATAGAACAATGTGAACTCAGTCATGTTTTCGACTTGTTGTTATTTTCACTATTATCACACTGCTTTGAAAACTCTGAAAAGTATTTTGGGCTCAGACCCGTGAGTTGAGATGAATTTCCCAGTGGCTTGTGAGGGTGACCGAGTCAGGACGAGAGCCGAATATGTGAGGATGGCTATGGATCGGGCTGCACGCCGCAACAATATATATGTGTTAGGCCAAGCGCCGAGTATATGATGGCAGTTATGAGTATGTATGTAGTGAGGCCGAGAGCCGAGTATGTGAGATGAGGGCAGTTAGGGGTATATATGTAATGAGCCTGAGGGTCGAGTACGAGAGGATAGTTATGGACCGGGCTGCACGCTGCAGCAATATATACATTATATATGTGGATCGGGCTGCACGCCGCAACAATATACATTATATATGGATCGGGCTGCACGCCGCAGAAATATATATTGGATCGGGCTGCATGCCGCAACAATATAGCGCTTGGGCTGAAGGAGCCCCTCCAGGAGTCTGTACACCCCTAGTGAGCGGAGTCGACTATTATATGGATCAGGCAGCATGCCGCAGCAATATACATTATATATGGATCGGGCTGCGCGCCGCAACAATATATATATATATATATATATACGTATGGGAGAGGGTTGTACGCCATAACAGTTGTTATATAGTACTTGATGAGTGAGAGTGCTGAGTGTGAGCATTGACTTATGAGAGTAGAGTCACGAGTGACTGAGAGGCTTGCCCGATAGGCTTTGTTGTGAGTGATACTGTGCCCGAGGGGCTTATATTTTATGAAACCATTATTTTTTTTCACTCTTCTTTACACTGAGCCTCTGATGATAAATGTTTTTATACGAGATTTTTGAATGGAAACTGGAGTTTTATGAAATACTCGGAAATGTAAATTCCTGACTTGATTTACTTATTTCCACAGTCACTTATTATACGGATTTTCATGATTTATAAATGCTCGTCACTACACTCATGTTTTTAGATACTTTGGTTACTTACTGAGTTGGCGTACTCACATTCCCCCCTGCACCTTGTGTGCAGATTCAGGTATCGAGGTAGAGCGATAGTTGAGCTACCCCATTTGGAGCATTGTTTGGAGATCGTGAGGTAGCTGCTCGGCGTCCGCAACCTACCCTTTCTCCTTCTTAGACTGTATCACTTCTTAGATGCTCATGACGGTTGACTCCACATATTGGGACTGTGATTAGATGTTCTAATCATTTTTAGTGCATTTGAAATGCTTAAGAAACAGAATTATTATGAAAATTGCGGATATTTGATGTATTAAATGGAAAATTATTTTTATCATTTACAGTGAATTGGCTAGCCTAGTATCACGATAGGCGCCATCACGCCAGTTTAGTTTGGGGGTCGTGACAAGTTGGTATCAGAGCGCTAGGTTACATATGACTCAACGGTCATGAGCAAGTTTAGTAGAGTATTGCGGATCGGTACTGAGACGTTGGTACTTATCTTCGAGAGGCTGCAGAATCCTTAGGAAAATACCATATTCTTGAATTCTTGTCGTGTGAATCCATTCTATTCAGCCAAGAGCGTAACTCTTGAATTCCTTCCATGTATTTGAACACGCCCGAGAGTGCTTGGTATCTGCTGTGCATCGACGGCTTGTGACTTCCATGGATGAGATGTGATTGTGGCATGTTGGTAATGGCCAGTCTGGAGGACTTGAGGCCGAGTTCATTCTGTGGCTTGAGTGCTGAGATTTCATGTGTGGGAACATGTATTTGGGGACATATATGTCCGTTGATGTCCTTATTGACGGGACTTTGTGGTTGGATGCCTATGTGGTGAGTGTGATTTCATGATTAGATGTGTTCAGACTGTGATTTGTGATAGAAGGAGTGGCTGGGAATGTGGCAAGGACTATGGAGTGTTTGATTTCTGTCTCGATTTGGTATATGGATTCGAGTTGTGAGTGTATTGGAAGACTTCTCATGTTGTTTAGTTCTGGAGCGAAGCGGATCTTTCTGTTGAGTTATGAGTTCCTGGTGATGTCTTTTGGGCCAATCATTGCCCCAGTAGAGTTCGTGCATTTGATTAACGGTGTATTCTAGCCGTATCAGCACTCCTTTGTTATTGTATTCGTTGATGGCATCCTGGCGTATACGCGTAGTCAGGGGTAGTATATTCCTATGTTTCATCATATTTTGCCCATTTTCTGGATATGCCTCGTGAGTCTTCAGTTACATCTGTTCATATGTCGACTCCGGTGGGCGATACGATTATTGTGGACCATGTGTATCGGTCGTGTGTGATATCTATTGGGGTTCTGGAGACCCGAGTTGACCTACTATTACTCAACATGGTTGATTTTGATGTGATATTGGGCATGGACTGGTTGTCTCCGTGTCATGCCGTTCTTGATTGTCACGCCAAGACCGTGACCTTAGTTATGCCAGGTTGTCTGAGGGTTGAGTGGAGAGGTTCTTCTGATTATGTGCCTAGCAGGGTGATTTCCTACATGAAGGCTCGGCATATGGTTGAAAATGGGTGTTGATCGTATCTGGCTTTTGTGAGGGATGTCAGTGGTGAGACTCCCGCTATTGATTCGGTTCCTGTGGTTCGTGACTTTTTGGACGTGTTTTCTGCAGACCTACCAGGCATGACACCTGACAGGGACATTGATTTTAGTATTGAACCTGGTGCTAGGCACTCAGCGTATTTCTTTTCCACCTTATCGTATGGCACCAACGGAGCTAAAGGAATTAAAGGAGCAGCTTCAGGGACTCCTAGATAGGGGGTTCATTCGGCCTAGTGTGTCACCTTGGGGTGCACTAGTGTTGTTTGTGAAGAAGAAGGATGGTTATATGCGCATGTGTATTGATTAGCGGCAGCTGAACAGGTTTACGGTGAAGAATCAGTATCCCTTGCCTCGTATAGATGACTTATGTGATCAGTTGCAGGGTGCCAGGGTATTTTCCAAGATTGACTTGCGTTCCGGCTATCATCAATTGAAGATTTGGGGGCCAGACCTTCCGAAGACTGCTTTCAGGACTAGATATGGTCATTATGAGTTTCTGGTTATACCATTCGGGTTGACCAATTCCCCAGCAGCCTTTATGCACTTGATGCACCGTGTATTCTGGCCTTATCTAGATTCTTTCGTCATCATGTTTATTAACGACATCTTGGTGTATTCCCAATCTCGGGAGGATCATGAGCAGCATTTGAGAGTTGTGCTTCAGACCTTGAGGGAGAAGAGATTGTATGCAAATTTTTTGAAGTGTTAGTTCTGCCATCAGCGTCGGGTTCTTATACCGCATATTGTGATGCCTCGAGGGTAGGCGTTGTTTGTGTTTAGATGCAGGAGGATGTAGTTATTGCATGATAGTTATGATCTTCGGAAGTGTAGAGAGAGATATCAGTTTGAGGGTAAGCCGACAGGGGTATCTCCTACGGGTTGTCCTGGGGTGTGTGATCCTTATGTTGTTTGGTAGTAAGTTCTCTTCTAGCAGTAAATGATATATGTTGTAATTGAGTCTAGAACGCTTTTGGAAGTTGGCATGACTATTTCAATGGTGAATGCGAGATTTACAGATGACTTGAGCTGTTAGACAGGTTGTGTTATTATGGGCATTGTGAGTTATTGTTTGTCTTTATCGTTGGTTTTGATCCAAGTGGGGGAGTCTGTTAATGATAAGTTGATTGCACGATTATGTGTTGTATTGGTTTCAGTTTGAGGTATATTGGAGGATCAATTATGACGTGCAGAGGTGGAGTCTAGGGATGACTCGAGTAATGGAAATTCTTCGATACAGGTCGTAATGTACTCTATTGGGTGGATGGGCTCTATTGAATGATTGAGTATTAGGGATGTGCTATGTATTCGAGCGGTGGAATTGAGATCAGATATAGTAATTTGTGCGCTTCATGGACTTCGAGACTGAGAGTTCTCATAAACAGGTTATTTTGTGGTAGTGAACTATGAAGATGCGAGCAAAGCTAGTCGGATGTTAGTATGTACCATGATTCAGTCATTGTGAACTTTTCGGTAACTTATCTATCTGTTGTGGGTGACCAGAGTTGATTCAGGGTTATTGGTAGGCCCGTATGAGTGTGTGTTCTGCACCGAGTCGGAATTGTTGACTCAGAATTTCTATTTTTGAGGAATGTACCATTTGATTGTGATTGAGTTTATTCATGTTCTAGGGTGATCTACGAGCTACCCTTCGGTGTTGCGAGGCGTGGTGATTGTTAGTTATATGCACTTACGGTGCGGGTTTATTTGGGTTTTATAGCGGGATCTGAGTAAGGTAATTTGGGTATTGCGAGATTTAGGCGTATTGATTATGCACTTTCTGATTTGTATGGCATGGTATCGTCCAGTTTACCCATGGTTATGGCAATGCACTTTGAGTACTTGATGTCGAATTTCGAACGCTTATTGATTTTGGGCAAGGTGGCTTATAGTATTTCATGTGGACCAGCGTTTGGATGAGATCGCGCAGTGTGTGGAGGTTATGTAGGGGTATGACCTTTGGTATAGGATTCGTGTGTATCAATTTTTGCGATGTGTGCCAGGATTTTAGCATGATTTTGTGATGGTAATTGTTAATGGTGGGATAATCCTCCCGTGTGAATCTTTCATATAATTTGATTACTTTAGGATGTTGCTATTGAGTGCACGAGTTGCACAAGTTATGGATTCAAATTTTATCGACGGGTCATGTCATCAGATTGGTCGTGTTAGATGACAAGAGGTCGTTGGACCTAGAATGAATATTTTCAGAAGTGTCTACAACATAGTTGGAAGGATAAATATTGGGAGTCGGCTTAGAAATCTGCTATATTTCCTGTTTGGGAAGGGGGAGCTTCATGTCTGACTGATCGGACGAATGGTTGTTAGTTTCTACGTGTTTCTTTCATCATCGACAGTATATGAAAGTGTTAGAGCGAGGCATTTCTTGATAAGAGGTTATGTACCGATATTGAGTTGTTCTGAGCAGTTATTGTGGTTAAGAGCTATCGCTATAAGTGTTTGAGTCATGCGGTGTATTATGTGATTTCATCTGGGGTGCGTATATGGCTTGATCCAGCATGTTCAGACCTGTTCAGTTTATAGTTGTGGAATTTTGATCTTCTATATTACTTCAGAAGTGGAAATTTGGTTCTAAGGTTTATGGGTCAGGTTGGATTTCAAAATTTCAACTGTGTTGTGCTATTGGACCTATATGGGATAGGCTGACGTGGGATCACCCCCGGATATATTCATGGCGAGGTTACGCGGCAGTTCGATGGTGTTGGAGAACAATCCTTGGCACGTTCGAGGACGAACGTATGTTTAAGTGGGGGAGGATGTAACGACCCGGTCGGTCGTTCCGAGAGTTTAGCCCTGTTTCTGCTTCATTATATGTGGTTCGGCTTCATTACATTGTGTTGGATTGGTTGGCTCGAGATCGGAGCGATCTTTGGAGAGAAATGAGACACTTAGTCTCTTATCTTGGTTCAATCGTGGAAAAAGTCAACTGGAAGTTGACTTATTGGTAAAAAACCTCGGATTGCGGATTTTATGGTTTGGATAGCTTCGTTGGGTAATTTGGGACTTAGTAGTGTGTTTAGAATGAATTTTGGATGTCCGGTGTGGAATTAGGCTTGAATTGGCGAAAGTTAGTTTTTGGCAATTTTCGGTCGGCAGGGGAAAATAGGCTATCGGGGCGGAATGGAATTCCGGCAGTTGGAGTAGGTTCGTAATGTCATTTTGGATATGTCTGCAAATTTTCAGGTCAATTGTATGTGTTTTGGATGGTTTTGGCATCTTTGGCGAAATTTAGAAATTTCAAAGTTCATGGGCTTGAATTTGATGTGATTTTGGTATTTTTGCGTTGTTTTTGGTGTTTCAAAGGCTCGACTAAGTTTGAATTATGTTATGGGATATGTTGGTAGGTTTGGTTGAGGTCCCTAGGGCTTCGGGTGTATTTTGGATGCTCAAACGGACATTTATGGTCTTCGGGAGATTGTTGGTTTTTCTGGTGTTTTAGCAGTAGTGATTGTTCATTGCAATCGCGTGAGTTCATCCGCGATCGCGTAAAGTAAGTTGAGGCCAGGTGGATTTTTTGAATTGCGATCGCATAGTGTGAGCAGTCTTGGCCACTACATTCGCATGGTGATGGTTGCGTTTGCATAGTAGAATTGGAGTGACAGTGTGATGCTGGAATTTTCTCTATGCGGTCGCATAGAGTTGGTCGCGATCGCATAGTTGTGAGAAGTGGTTCTTCGCGATCGCATAGGTGTCTCTGCGATTGCATAGGGTTAGTTTTGTTGGGCAACATTTTGTTCTTCGCGATCGCGTGTCTTCTTCCGCGATCGCACAGGGTAAAAGTCTGGGCAGACAGTTTAAGTTCTACTTTCGGGGGTTCTTGGCCATAACTCATTTTTCCATTTGAGAGCTCGGGTGAAGGAGATTTTGGACGAGATTTTCAGTGGGATTCTTGTGGTAAGTGTTCTTCAACCATTTTTGGTTTAATTTCATGAATTTGTCTTGATTTTCACCATGCAATTTAAGGAATTAAGTAGAAAATTTGGGGAAAATGGAAGGAAGAATTTGGAAATTCTTTTGGTAATTTGAGTGGGAAATTGTGTTCTGATTTTGATGTTCTTGGTATGTACGGACTCATGGGAGGATAAGGATTCTTGTGATGTAATTTTTATCAGATTCCGAGACGTGGGCCCCGGGGTCCGGATTTGGCAAATTTCGAGAATTGTGTTAAAAATTTATATCTTTCGATTGGTTTTTGTTCTGTTAGCGTATATTGATGACGTTAATCTGGTTTTGGTTAGATTCGAAGCTTTTGGGAGCCAATTCGAGGGGCAAGAGCATGCAGAGTAGCTTGTGGGTTGTTTTGAGGTAAGTAACGATTGTAACTCTAAACCTGAGGGTATGACACCCCGGTATTTGATATTGTTGTGGTAAATAAGATGATGCACATGCTAGGTGACGAGCGTGGGGGCGTGCATCGATAGGGATTGTGACTTGGTCCGTCTTGTAGCGACTATTAAGCCGCGTATTCGATTTGAAACCTTATGATATCCTGTATTTTAGAAATTTATACTTGTTTATTGGCTGTGAGCCATGTTTGGGGCCTCGTGCCGACCTGTTTAGACCCTCAGAGGTACTTTTACACTATTCTTACACTATCCTATAGAACAATTGTGAACTCAGTCATGTTTTCGACTTGTTACACTGTTATCACACTGCTTTGAAAACTCTGAAAAGTATTTTGGGTTGAGACCCGTGAGTTGAGATGAATTTCCCAAGTGGCTTGTGAGGGTGTCCGAGTCAGGCCGAGAGCTGAGTATGTGATGATGGCTATGGATCGGGCTGCACGCTGCAGCAATATATATGTGTTAGGCCGAGGGCCGAGTATATAAGGGCAGTTATGAGTATATATTTAGTGAGGCCAAGAGCCGAGTATGTGAGTATGAGGGCAGTTAGGGGTATATATGTAATGAGGCTGAGGGCCAAGTATGAGAGGATAGTTATGGATCGGGTTGCACGCCGCAGCAATATATATATTCTTATATGTGGATCGGGCTGCACGCCGCAACAATATATATTAGTTTATGTGGATCGGGCTGCACGCCGTAGCAATATATACATTATATATGTGGATCGGGCTGCACGCCGCAGCAATATACATTATATATGGATCGGGCTGCATGCTGCAACAATATATATATTGGATCGGGTTGCACGCTGCAGCAATATAACGCTTGGGCTGAAGGAGCCCCTCCAGAAGTCTGTACACCCCCAGTGAGCGCAGTCGACTATTATATGGATTGGGCTGCACGCCACAACAATATACATTATATATGGATCGGGTTGCGCGCCGCAACAATATATATGTATATATATATATATGTATATATATATATATATATATATATATATATATATATATATATATATATATATATATATATATATATATATATATATATATATATATATATATATATATATATATACGTATGTGAGCGGGTTGTAAGCCGCATCAGTTGTTATATAGTACTTGATGAGTGAGAGTGCTGAGTGTGAGCATTGACTTATGGGAGTAGAGTCACGAGTGACTGAGAGTCTTTGTTCTAAGTGATATTGTGCCCGAGGGACCTATATTTTATGAAACCACTATTTTTTTCACTCTTGTTTAAACTGAGCCTCTGATGATAAATGTTTTTATACGAGATTTTTAAATGGAATCTGGAGTTTTATGAAATACTCAGAAATGTAAATTCCTGACTTGATTTACTTATTTCTACATTCACTTATTATACGGATTTTTATGATTTATAAATGCTCGTCACTACACTCATATTTTTAGATGCTTTGGTTACTTACTGAGTTGGCGTACTCACGTTACTCCCTGCACCTTGTGTGCAGATTAAGATACCGGGGTATAGCGATAGTTGAGCTACCCCATTTGGAGCATTGTTCGGAGATCGTGAGGTAGCTGATCGGCATCCGCAGACTACCCTTTCTCCTTCCTACTCTATCATTTGTACTTTACATTCCCAGATTTGTTGTAGTAGAGGATTTGTATTAGACTGTATCACTTCTTAGATGTTCATGACGGTTGACTCCAGATATTGGGACTGTGCTTAGATGTTCTAATCATTTTTAGTGCATTTGAAATGCTTAAGAAACCGAATTATTATGAAAATTGCGGATATTTGATGTATTAAATGGAAAATTATTTTTAGCATTTATAGTGAATTGGCTAGCCTAGTATCACGATAGGCGCCATCACGGCCAATTTAGTTTGGGGGTCGTGACAGGGAGTTTATTCTGGATTTGACGAATGTTATTATGTGTCATAGGGTCATTGTGGATCCTTGGAAGGTTAGTTGCCCAGTATGGGATGATCGGAATCGGCTTGAGGTCCGCTAGTAGACTTAATGTGGATGTGTGCTCTACATCATATCAGGTCAGATGTGTTCATTCAGCATAGCACAACTTATGGAGGAGTCTTCAGGTGTTGGGTGTTATTCATGTCGTCAGCTATTCTATATAATACTCTATTATGCCATGTGGGTTGTGAGACGAATTGATTATTCGCATGTGTGTTATGGTCCTGTGTATCTTATCATTATTGCACCTTAGTGGAGCTCGAGTTTTGTAGCGCATGGAGCTATCCGTCTCCCCAGGGTTGTATTTTTGCACTTGGCGTGCTTGTGGTCGATATTTGGGTATTTCGTAAGTATAAGAATTATGGCTTGATGGGTACTTCCTTATTGCTGTGTGTGGATCGGGTGGCACGCCGCCACGAGTATGTTGTTTGAATTGGGTTACACGCCGCAATGATATCATGTTTCGATCGGGTTGCACGCCGCAACAATGAGATGTTGAGTATGGTTCCCTATATCTATTCTTGTGTATTTTGTTTCTCATTCTCAGAGAAAGATTCATAATGTCTGTTCGACCATTTTACTCGTTACGCAGGCTGGGTAGTTCTTTTCCAGAGTTCGTTCTTCCTTAGGTGTCGTATTCAAGTTGTAGCTTGTTGAGTGGTTTCAGAAGGAAAATTCTCAATTCGGAAGCTTTAAGTTGGAAGAGCTGATCAAGGTTTGACTTTTGAGTAGACGACCTCGGAATGAGATTTGAAGCTTCCAATAGATTTTTATAATGATTTATGACTTGGGCACGTATTCGGGTTGAGTATCGGATGGCCTTGGAACATTTCGATGCTTGTTGTAGAAGGTTGGCATTTTTAAAGTTCAAAGATTTCTGAAGTTTGATTTGAAATGAATTTTGGTGTTATCGATGTCCGTTTGGATTTCTGAGCCTTGGAATAGGTTCATATCGTGATTTGTGACTTGCACGCAAAATTTGGCGACATTCCGGCATTTTTAAGCATAATTCGGATGGGCTCGACGAAGTTTGAATGTTTGAAAGTTTAATGAAAGATTTCTATCGTCGATTCATATTTTTGATGACGCTTGATGTGATTTGAGGCCTCGAGCAGGACCGTGTTATGTTTTAGGACTTGTTGGCATGTTTGGTAAGCAACACGATCGCAGTTGAAAGGACGCGATCGCGAAGAGAAGCTGGAGCTAAGGAGGATTTTGTGCATTATGAAAGCGACAAAGGGAATGCGAACGTGTAGGTGAGTCTGAGGTGCTCTACGCGAACGCGACTGGGCATCGTGAACGCGATGAAGGAGGGGGAAGTTGGGGACTGGTGGAGCTAAGCCATCGGGAATGCGGCTTGAGGACTGTGAATGCGAATCAGTGAGACGTGGAGGCAACGGGAACGCGGGGAGGCAACTGCGAATGCGAAGTAGGATTTTTGGGTAGCTGGCTCTTGGTCATCGCGATCGCGAAGAAGGGAATTCTGGGCAGTGTTGTTTTAAATCAGGGGTTGGCTTATTTTCACCTCATTTCTTCCATGGGTGCCGGCGTTAGGGCGATTTTGGACCGCCATTTTTCATCATCAAACTTGAGGTAAGTGACTTCTACACTTTGTGAGTTAAATACATGGTTTATATGCGGATTAAAAGATGAATATTTATGGAAATTTTGGGATTAGAGAAAACCTGAAAATTGGTATGTTTGAAATTTGTCCACGAAATTAGACATGGAATTAGGAATAAATTATGTATTTGAGTTCGTAATGTTATGGGTAAAGTTTATCTTCAAAATTTTTGAAATGCGAGCACGTGGGCCCGAGGGTTGACTTTGTTGACCTTTCAAGCGGAGTTGGGAATTGTTATAAATTAATTAATTATGAGTATTAGAGTACATTCTTATTGGTTTGCACATTGTTTGATTAGATTTGGATCGAGGGGCATCGGTTTGAGGTGTTAGAGTAGCGTTGGAGCCGGTTTTTGAACTTCAGAGCGAGGTAAGTCTCATATCTAACCCTGTGAGGGAGAATTTACCATGTGGGTGTTATATTCTTATGTGTTACATGTTGTGGGAGCTACGCACGTATGAGGTAACGAGTGTCCATGCGTATGCTAGAATTCCTGATTATGTCTGGGTAGACTTAGGTTCACGCCATGCAATAATTGTACTATTTGAGTTATCTTTGCTCGTTAAATTCATTTATTTCGCGTGATGACCCAAGGGGTCATTTTATGAATTAAGACTCCGTTCTAGGCTTATTAGCCATAAAAAGACTAATTTTAATTACCTCAATTTGCGTGCGCAGTCCGGACGTGAAACTGGAAAGCTTTTATGTGAAAATATAAGAAATAATAATTTTTAGAATTAAAATTTAGTTTTAGTTGACTTGAGTCAATTTTTTTAGTAAACGGACCCGGATCTCTGTTTCGACGATCCCGGGAGGTCCGCAGTAAAATATACGACTTGGTCTTATGGCCGGAAATGAATTCCGAGGTCCCAAGCCTTAGAAATCAATTTTTGAAAGAAATTGTTTGGCTGAATTATTAATGAAATAAAGAAAAGAATTAATGTTTGAAACCATTGGTATCGGGCTCGTATTTTCTTTTCGCACCCCGGTACAGATTTGTTATAGTATTTGAATACTAACTGTGAAGTTTGGTGAGAATCGGAGTTTATTTAACGTGATTCGGACGTCTGGTTGAGAAAAAGTGAAATTGAAGTGTTCTTGAGAAAAATGATGAGTTTTGAGATTTAATTCATAGTTTTACATGTTATTTTCATGATTTGATCGCACAAGAAAGTCCGTATGATATTTTTAGACTTAAGTGCTTGTTTGGCTTAGAGCTCCGAGGGCTAGGGTGAGTTTCGAATAGGTTTGGGTTGTGTTGCGCTCGTTCTTTCTTATGCTTTGACGTCGTTTCTTCAAGTATGAATGATATCATATTGAACAAATGAGCTCCGATTTATGTTTTGAATGAGGTATTAGATCCATATTGTAATTACGGACCTGTAGCAAAAAGAATCGTTGAATTTGGACATCGTATGAGGATTTATGGTCATTTTAATAAGGTTGCCAGATTTTTCAGATTAATTACGAAATTGTCACTGGCATCGTATTTAAAAATCTGCACTATTTGCAAGTATTAAAACCTACATATCTCATTCATTATAAAGTCAAATTGAGTGATTCAAAAGCCTAAATTTACCAAAATTTCACAAGGAATCTATTGGAGACATAAAAATCGAGTTTTGGTATTATTTGATATGAGAAACGAGGCAGAATAGCTGGCAGAAAAATATATAAAACTAGGGTTTGTTCATTCGGTCATATTTTGAGTTGGGGAGCTCGGATTTGGGAGATTTTCACCATAGGAATTGGGGTAATCTTTAATCGTTTTTTTGTTATATTTCAATTACCCAATGGTTTTCATCACTTTTAAATCAAAAACTAAGAATTTTCATGGTAAAAATTGAGGGTTTGGGTAGAATTAAGGAATTTTGTAAAAATCGAATCTTTACCTCGAATTGAGGTCAGATTTCGAAACTAATTGTATATTCGGGCTCGTGGGTGAATGGGTAATCGTAATTTGGTCCGAACCCGAGTTTGGAGCAAGCGGGCCCGCGGTCGGGTTTTAACTTTTTTTGAGAAAATTTAGGAAAAATTATAATTTTCAGTAAAGTTAGTTCCTTTAGCATTCGAGTGTATTAGAGGTGAATTCAAGAGGAAAATCTATAATTGAACAGTGAATGGCCTACGAAGTTGAGGTAAGTTCTTGGTTTAACCTTGACTTGAGGGAATAGGAATCCCGAACCTGATTGTTATGTGAAATTGCTTGTGTGTAGTGTATATGTGAGGTGACGAGTACCTATGCACTACCAAATTGTTGTTTACCATGATCCCTTTTCTGTTTTCCATTTATTTACTTCCCAACTTGACTGTTTTATGATTGTTGAGGTTTATATGGTCAAGTGATGATCTTTGCTGTAATAAATCTAAGGCCTGAATACGAGTCACATGTACTTTTGTCTTGATGTTATATAGATCAAGAATGCATTTGGATTATCGTTTTTATGTTTTTCTTTTGAAGATTTAGTGAAGTTTTAAACCTTAGACCAATAAAAAAACAAAAAAAAAGTATTGATAATATTGTAGAGTAGTACCCCAGACTTTAAAAATGTAAAACGGTAAGATGCGATAAACTATTTGGAGCTCATTAAATTTAGGTCATGAGTGAATAGATGAAAATATTCATTTATAGGCTGCTTTTAGAAATATGTTCAAGTACGTAATTGAATTATTCCGAATATGCTACTTGACTATTTATTTTCATTAGATTATTGCCAAGTATTGTTGTACGCGTGTTAAAAGTGTTGGTTGTTCCCTTGATTTTGTTATGGTACATAAAGGTTGAGTTGTATGACAGTGTTACGATATTTACATATATTCTGGTTGGTTCATTATGAAATAATATTGGATACAGCTTGTGAACTATACTGTGTTCTGTTTATAATTGTTGAGATAAACGTGTTGTGAAAGCTTGGCCTAAATTGTGAAAGTTTTTGATAAATAAATCAATTGATAGTGATAAGGGTGGACAATATGATAGTGATAAGGGCGGCCAGAGAAAATAAATGATAGTGATAAGGGTGCACAGGAAAATAAATGATAGTGATAAGGGTGGACAGGGGAAATAAATGATAGTAATAAGGGTGGACAGGTGGAATCGGGTTGCACACCGCCACAAGACAGTGATGAGGGAGGATATTTATGTTTTTCTGATTTTAATTACAAAGATTTGGAAGCTTTATTGTTTTACTCTACTGTTTCTCATATTATGCACATACGATTGTTTTAAATTAATGTTTGGAAATTTATGCGGGATCTTGGTCACAGCTGAGGCCTGGAATAGGCAACTGAGTTATTTTATTTATTCATTATTGCAGTTATATTTTCTTGTTTGCGTAGGATTGTTTTATTACTTTATTATATACATATATTGTCGCAGGTTAAGTTATAATTGCCCCGCCTTAGCCTCGTCACTACTTCGTCGAGGTTAGGCTCGACACTTACTCAGTACATGGGGTCGGTTGTACTGATACTACACTCTGCACTCTTTTGTGCAGATCCAGGTACCGACCAACAATAGAAATTTTTAGTAGCCGCTATTCATTTTCCGGAGACACGAGGTATATTTACCGGTGTTCGCAGATCCCGAGAGTCTTCTCTTAGTTCGTAGAGACTGTTTTATAATTTTCCTAAAATAATTATATTATTTCTTTCAGCCCATTGATTGTAGTACTCTTTAGTAGTTCGTGAATTGTGACACCAGACCCTGGGGTAGTCTTAGAGTTATTTATATAATTAGTTCATGGCTCGGTCTATTTATTTGCTTATTATTTTATATTCTGAGTTATTCTTTAGAAACCATTAGATTAAGTTTACTTCAAATTTATTTTATTATTTTTCAATGGATAATCAAAGAAAAATAGCTAATCGAACTCTAACATTGGCTTGCCTAGCAAGTGTGGTGTTAGGCGCCATCACGATTCCTAAGGTTGGGAATTTGGGTCGTGACAGTTACGATTGAGACTACATGATGTGTGGCTAGAATTCATGGTTTAACGCATTATGTGCCTTACATTTTATGTGTGTTAATGGTAAAAACACACCTTGTTTAAGCATAATGAAGTCTATTTCATGTGTAGGTGAATTGGATATGTAATCCGAGCTAAATGGATGCATAAACATCAAAAATACGCTCAAGAGTCAAAAAGGAGTGAACCTGGCTATAGCCAGGTGTTTGGGCTGTAAATCCTGGTCATGCCAGGCGTTACCCGGGCGTTTGGGCTGTAACGCCTGGTATGGCCAGGCGGTTGGTGGGCGTTTGGGCTCTAACGCTAGGTATGGCCAGGCGTTAGCCAGGCGTTTGGCCTGTAACGCCTGGTCCTCGATCCGGCCCAGTCCGAGTTTTAAAGGCTTTAAGTGTTTACCGGTTTGACTAGAAGTATCCTACACGTTTATGGTTTGTCCCAAAACATATAAATAGACCCAAAACACACAACTTTGGGAGAATTATGCCATTAGAGGCAAGATAAGCGTGTGGAATACTACTCAACAAAGCAAAACATTGATTTTTACATCCTTTATTCATTACTCTGTAATTTAATTATGCAAGTTATTTTGGATTTGATTATTATGAGCATGAGTATCTAATTTCTTTAATCTAAGGTTTTGGTGGAACCCGTTGGGGGATGAACTTATTGTGATATTAATATAGTTTTGGTTGGTTGTTAATCTCTATTTGTTCAACTACGTTCTTGTTGCAGTTAATTGAAAGGATCCTCAATTAGTTGTTCCTATTTAGTATGTATCTACTTGAGAGAGAGTGCATATTTGAGTAGTTATTTGAACAACATCACTCCCCGAGTATAGACGAAAGACACAACCGAGGGTTTAGAGGTTGGATTAGAAATAACGATACCTCGGGTGCAATCTAAAGTGAACTGTAATGCAATCTAGCTAGCGTAACTTGAGAGAGTGCGTCTAGTAAATTATCATAATTATTTGAGAGAGATTTATGATAACTAGAGTGTTCATGATTTATAGAGACAACTAATCAAACTATAGGAAGTATCCAAGAAAGAAGTTCACCGAAGGGGAAACCATAACCTTAGACCTTTATTATAATTGTTTACACCGCATTGTTAGTTAATATTTAGTTTATTAATTTTGCTCAGTAGTAGTAGTAAAACATCACCAAGTGATATTCATAATTCTTGAGAAAGTTGATTTAGTGAAAGTTTATTATTCTGACGGCTTCATTGATACGTTAATTCCCTATGGAATCGACTCTGGGCGTAATACCCCGGATTATATTTGCAACACCCGTTTAGTCTTTTTATAAGACATAGTTGAGCGTGATCAAATTTTGACATCTTTGCCGAGGTATTAATGGTGTTATCAACTAGAGTTGGAAGAAATACAAAATTCTTAAGTATAGTCAATTCTCTTCAATTTTCATCTATACATTGAAATTTTAACGTTTGCTAACTTGGTTGTACAGGTGCATGCCTAGAAACTCATCGAGAGCTGGTGAAGTATTAGAAGTCTTATCAGACCCCGAGAAAGTTTTCAAGGCCTTAAACCGGGCCAACCGGAAAAGCAAACAACAACCATCAATTGAACAACTTGAACCCGACATGGAAGATCCAAACAACAAGAACAACAATGGGGATGATGTGGTAGACCCAGTTGCGTAGATAGGGGCATAGGATCCTTTATATGACTGGGCACAACCCACAACAAAGAATTTGGCCACTGCCAGACTAGTCCCTCAAATACAGGCTGAATCTTTCCAGATTACAAATAATATGTTGCACTTGTTGCAGAACAAGGGACTATTCTCAGGGTCATACATCGAAGACCCCCAACAACATTTGAAGAATTTCCTGTCGATTTGCAAAACATAGAGGCAGCCAAACGTCACTCAGGAGGCAATAAAACTGTTGTTGTTTCCATTCTCAGTGACTGGAGTAGCCCAAACTTGGCTAAACTCACTCCCCATCAATTCCATTACCACATGGGAGGAGTTAGTTAAGCAGTTCGTGAACAAATTTCATCCACCCAACAAGACAGCTCAACAAATTGATGAAATCTTGAGCTTCAGACAGAAACCAGTTGAAACATTGCAGGAGACATGGGAACGATTTAAGGGAATGCTGGTTATCTGTCCACACCATGGTATTCCGGAGCAGTTGTTGGGGCAGCATTTTTATATGGGTCTGGCTGATACTGTAAAGGAAAATGTTGATGCCTCAGTTGGTGGAGCATTCTTGAGCAAAACATGGAGAGAAAGTCAGATCCTGCTTGATAAAATGACTCAGAATTCAGGGTGGACAACTAAGAATGCACCCATTACTCCTGTCGTTCACTCAGTGCCCTTAGATCCATCCAATACTATTGCAGAGAACGTGGCCACCTTGATAACACAGATGGGCATACTAACTAAGAAGGTGGAGGAATCAGGGCAAAAGCAGTAGGTACACATCGTGGATACAACCAATGGGGGCTTATGCACATCTTGCATTAGTCAACCATTTGATAATCAGTGGAATGCAGAATGTGATCACCCTCCTTATCAAGAAAACATGAATTATGTGGCAAATTATGGAAGCCAAAGACAAGGGGGACAGAATTGGAATCAACAAGTTCAACCATATAGACCACCTTATCAGCAGTAGAACAATGGAAACATGGGTTCCATGAGACCTCATGGTAATGTGGCACCTTACCAAAAGGCCACAAGGGTATAACAATCAGAATCAGCAACAGGCATACCACCCTCCTCAGCAACAACATAGGGGGAGGCAAGAAGATGGGTTTTCTAGGCTCGAAGCAATGATGCAACAGGTGATTGGGACAACTGCTAAAATCAGTGAGAGAGTAGATGTACATGATGCAACTATTAAAAATATTGAAGTACAGTTGGGCCAGATATCTATGGCAGTGAACAATCGTCCTCTTGGGACTTTACCTGCAGATACTCAAGTAAATCCTACGGACCAGGGCCCAATGCAGTTGATGGCAGTGAGTCTCCGTAATGGCAGGGACTTAGACTTGGAACTGGAGATAGCTCGTGAAAGCAGGCAGGCTGAGACACTGGTACCCATGTCGATTGAACTTGATGATTCAATAAACTTGACCAAGGTAACAGTGCAACCCACTGAAGGAGAACCCAGTACGCAGAGTGAGGCTGAAAAAGAAGTGGATATAGCGCAGGAGCCGGTAGTTGAGGTGGTGGCTGAGAAATAAAAGTCCTAAATCACTGGGAAAAAGAGACCGC
>ML311712.1:6910-27400 GCA_005239505.1 Nicotiana paniculata | reverse complement strand
CTATTTGGGCATTATTTTTATCTATAAAATTTTACGGGGACCTATGGCTTCAGCAACTTTGACTTCAGCCTTGGCAAGTTTAGCCTCGAGCTCAGCAATCTTTTCGGCCTGCGCCAAACTGCACTCTTTGGCATTTCGAAGCTGAGTCTCGGAAACTGCTAGTTGGGTCAATGCGACCTCCTTCCCTGCAGCAAGACGATCAATCTTGTCTTTCCATTGGTCGCACTCGGCATTGACCCGATCAACCTCGCCTCGAAGCTGCCCCAATATCTCCACCTTCTGCAACAGTTGAGATATCGAAGTATTAGCTTCCATAGTTGGGAGGAGAAGGCCATACTTGTTCAAAGCGTTAGTTACCTGCTTTTCCAGCTCGGCCTCATATTCTCGAGCCCTAATTAATTCCGCTCGAAGGACTTTGAGCTCCCCCTCCTTTTTATCACAAATTAGCCTCAATGCTTTCCCTTCACCCAAGGATTTGTTCAGCTCGGCCTCACATTGGCTCAGATCAGCCTTGAACTTGGTAAAAGCCTACAAATAAAAGGAATGATCAGACAAAGCAGGAATGGAAACTGCAACATTGAGGAAATTGCAACATTAAGAGTTGAGGCTTACCTTAGAGAAGAGATGTTGGGCCTCTTCGAAGGTCGAGGATGCATCGATAAGATCGGCATCATCGACCCCAGTAAAACAAACCTGAAAAGGATCGTCCTCACTAGGGGCTCCGCATAACTCAGGCATTTTTCAGGGCCCAAACATCTATAATGGAGTCCTCAGAGTAAGCCGAGAACAACGGGGAGTGACCTGTTTCCATGGACTTGGGGAGATCCCTTGAGGCGCTCTGCTCGATCATAGGGGCTTCGGAACTCGCCCTCTTTGGCGTACTTGCTGAAGGTTGAGGAACAACCACAGCGTCGGGCGACTCTGGGTCTTTGCCCTTATTTTCCTTCGAGGTCCCTCCATCACAACGAAGGACCTCAGTTTCGGCGGGTTTGATGGCCTCGATCATTTTTCTGGTTCGGGTCACCAGAGCCAAATCTTCGACCTCATCAGTCTTGTCATCTAGGAACTAGTGGAATGAGTCTATGTCCCCATGGATGACGCTCTTCTTGCGCCTCCAAGCAGGCCCTACTTTATCTTGAGGGTCTTCGGGCTTCGAAGCCCTTTTTCCTTTATTGTCCTTTTTTGGCTTTGGATTCGGGGACTCCGTCCTCCCTGAGAGGGGCCGGCCTCATCTCAGAAAAGTCACCAATGCTTGCACAAATGAAAATCAAATGTGAGGAAGGAACACTCTTCAACGCAGAAGGAAGTATCGAAGATTTTACCATGGTGTTTTGCTTCCCACTTGCCCTTCGACAAGTCATTCCACTTGCGTTTGTCATACGAGGAGGTGACGGCTAGCTTCCAGACCCATTCCTGAAGATCGGGGATCACATGGGGCATCCAAGAGACCACTACAAGTAAAGGAAAGAACATTATACAAGGTATAGTGAAAGTGCAGAAAGTCACTGAGAAAACGAGCTCCACTTACGGTCGAAGTTCCACTTCTTGGGGAACAATGGTTGCTCTCCGGGAATAATATCGATGGTCCTCACTAGGATAAACTGGCTCACCTAACCTCGATCTTTGTCCTCATCGTTGCTGGCAATGAAATATTTGGTCAACCGGTATAGGAGCTTAGTCAACCCTCGAAAATGTTGAGGCTGATATAAACGAATGAGGTGGCTGAGGGTGAATTCGAGACCCTCGACCTTGCTGGTGAAGTATCGAAGAAACATCACTATCCCCCAGAAAGACGGGTGGATTTGGCCGAGGGTAACTTGGTACCTCTTGCAAAAGTCGATCACGATTTGATGGAGGGGGTCCAACGTGAAGGGGTAAGTGTACACACTTAAAAACCCCTCCATGTGGGTAGTAATGTCCTCTTCATGGGTGGTGATCTGTACCATGAACCTATCCCCCCAGCCGCAGTCCTTTCTCATAGCTCCGAGGTGTTTCTCCGTTATCGAACAAATGTACCTCGAAGCGTACTCACATCGTCCAGGAACATCGGGAGGATTTTCGACCATGAAGTCTTTTTTTAGACTACAGCCACCAGGAACAATCTCGTGAACAGCCGGCGCCTTACCGCCGGCCGAACATGAAGAAGAGGAGGAAGTTCCCTCTTTTTGAGGAACTGTTTTGGAGGTTTTATCCATTGATTCAGGTTGAGAGAGGCGGAAGGGAGTAAGAGTTGACAACTTTTTAGCGTTGAAACGACGGAAGAACTGGTGGGCGAAGAAGAGAAGATAGAGAGAAGAAGAGATTAGAGGAGTTGTAAATGAAGGTAAAAGTCCTTAATGAGGCGAGTAACCAAGTATTTATAGGAAATTGGCGACCGTTCGGTGGCGCTAGTGGCCGACCAACACTGACGCGTATTTAATGTTTTTGGAAATGTACCTATGGGACGTTTCGAGTCACTTCTAACGCATCCATCACAAGGATGATGTCATTATTTGGGACTTTGGAAATTCAAGACTCGGATCGTTTCTTATCATTTTATTCTAAGAAGCGTGAGGACTATCTGTATACGGTCGAAACCAGGTAAGCCCGATTTCGTGAGGTAGAGGAGCCACTCCAAGCCCGAGTTTGAACTAGGTCGAGCGAGATCAATAGATCGAGCTCGAACCCAACGATGAAGTGCAAGGCTCGAGGAATGAAGCACACAATACTAGGGCCGAGTATGGCCTACCTCGAGATAATGTCGTTATGGGTTCATAACACAATGGGCGAGATTCCCGAAATGGCACAAAGCTCAAGGCGTAAATCCCAGTATAGATTTTTACGAATTCGTACAAGGCGGTTAGACAGTTGTACAAATTAGATTGCTTTCCAGAAATAGGAATGTACCTTATCTGGGACTCCCCTAATATATAAAGGGGAGCCCATTCATTTGTAAACATCATCAACCATTGGCAAAGAATATACACTCTTATTTTTTGTGCTCATCTCTCATCAGAATTGCTCTTTAGCTTTATAATATTATTATTTCTACTTTATCGTACTGTTCATCCGAATCTTTCTCGAGGCTATTTTGGCTCGAGGTCGAGGCCTGCTGAGGCGTTGGGTTTGATCTTTCTTGTTCATCTAATTCATATATTTATCTTATTTCTTATCAATTAATATTGGACTAAATCACATATCTTTAAGACCTTATTATAAGTTTAATTGTTACTCATATTTTAGTGTAAACACAACTTCTAATCATTAAACAAATAATCTATCTCCAACTCCGCTAAAGGCTTTTGACAACAAATATGAAATAAGAATTCTATTTCTAATTAAATAATCAACAGTATCCTAGAAATTATGAAAATCAATATATGACTGCATTACAATTTGATCCAGAAATTTAAAATAAAATTGCATCTCTATTATATAGTAAAAATAACGTATCATCAATTACTAACAGATTTTACTAATTCGATAATCCATTTCCCTTCTACTTAAATTTAGAGCTCAAGTCACCATTAATTATTTATGGATTTGAATTATTGAAATATACGATTCCAACAGCTGCAATAAGAAGCTAAATAATGGGGTGAAAACACTAAAACTTTACCTCTCATAAAAAGGCTATTAGAAAGAAAAGAGTACATAAGAGAAGAGCAATAGAGACTGGAGAAGAGAGAAAAAGTAGATTTATCACATATTAACATCTTAGAAGTTCTTCTACTTAAATTTATTCGAGGTAAGAGAATTATAGATTGATTTGGATACCATATTAGGATTATTAACGATATATAAAATTCTTGGTTAGGTAAATTAAATTCCTAAATATTAGGAGTTTTACATAGTTAAAGTTATAAGGAAATGTCAAATAGGCAAAATTAAATTAATTTCAAATTCTAAATATTAGAAAATATAATAGAATGACTATTTTATCTAATGCAATTTTTTAAAGGTAAAAAAAGAAAATAATATTTCGATACGACCTTCGTGCTTTTAATATAATATAAATATATATAAAATAATTAATATACCCTTTAAATTCTATTCAGTTCCAAACCCGTCCTCTTATGAAGTTCCCTGTACTTGGATGTAGAAAGTTTCTGATAGTGATTAGCAAAAAAGTGTCCTCTTCATTCATGAATAATCCAACGACACTTAGAAAATTATCTATTTGAGAGGATGGAAATGCCTTGATAGTTAATGCGACACGCATGAGCGGATCCATAATTTAAATTTTATGTATTTAACTCTTAAGGTTTTTAGCATTTAATCTATTATATTTTTAAAGTTATGGGTTCACATATACTATTTGTTGCAATTGTAATGAATTTTACACATAAATTTCTACTTTGCGACAAAAGTACTAGGTTTTGTTGAACCCGATATAGAAGGGCTGGATTCGCCCATGACTACTGACAGAACGTATGAGTCCACCAAACTGTATATAGACCAGGTCCTATGACAGTTTCCACAGAATAAGCTAATACAACAATAAGTAAATGGCATAAGAGATTTTACGTGGAAAAATCCCTGGTCAAGGGGATAAAAAAACCAAGACCTACACTGGTAGGATTTCAACTTCACTATGAACAAACTTTTAGATTACAACCTATGAAACCTAGGAATTAAACTCTTAATCCCTCACTAACTTGTAATAAACCTATTACAAGCCACTTTGCAATACACCTATTACAAAGACGTCAGCTCATGACTAACTCTAGTGACGACACAAACCCTAAGGTTTATGGTTTACAAAGAGTTCCTAATTAATGATTCTAGATAAGCAAAGTAGGAATTATAATGAAGAATAATTACAAAGTTACAACTCAACTAAGGACATACAAAGACTTGTTGTAGGAATTGGTCCATAGCAGTGCTGTAATTTGTTCTTGATGCACTTGAGAATTGAATGCTTGATTATCAGATGCTTGGATTGCTTGGATGAATTCTCAAGTGTTCAAGTGATGTTTTGTTGTAATGTTAGTTGTTAATGCAACTTGGATGACATCACTTGAATGATGTAATCCCTTGGTTTGTCCTTCCCAACGGAAGTGACTGCTGCACTGTGCAGTACTGTTTGCGTGTACAGTGCAGGTAGTCACTTTTAGCTCTGGAGAGTTGACTTCGTATTGTTGCCAGGGGAACCCAAGGGTATCAGGTCCCTAAGTTGATTCTTTATCTTCTAAAGTCATAGCAACTCTCATTAGATTGAGTCTGATGTTTGAGCTGTGTACCAAGTGTGTATCAGGTTCCTTATCTGGTTCTTGACAATAAGTTTGTTAGATCATCAAAACATAAAGTTAAGGTACTATAAACCCATCAATTTTCCCCTTTTTGATGATGACAAACTTAAATATTGATAATACTATACAGAGCGACAAAAACCAGATAAAGCAACAGGAACTTCACAGGTTCCCCCTGACTTTGTGCTTCCCCCTTAATCAGTCCACTGTTTCTTCTTAATTCCTTCAATTTATCCCTTAAATTTATCTCCCCCCTTTTGGCATCATTAAAAACACACAAACAAGCAAATAGAATAAAGAAGTCTAGCTTAGTTAACTCATTCTACTTGTGTGCACACAAACATGATAGAAAAGAGAAGAAGAAAAATAGAAACATTTACAGCAAAAGAAGGAGATTTTTCATTTAAACAACGGAAACAAATTTGGACTATTTACACGGGAGCAGTGCTTGTGATTTCCATCCACAAACCAAAAAAACAAAAACAATCACCACAATATCATCAAAAACACTGTCAAGAGAGATAAACTGAGACACTGGTCACTGAAGGATTAGCCTAGGGAACACTAGAGGAAGAGGGCTTGGAAGAGACAATAAGAGTGTTGAGAACGAGATCTATCCGAGCATTGGCAGACATTTCCTCAGCGAGTAGTTTCTCCCTCAGGTTCTCAACCTGTTGCCTGAGATCAACATTCTCATTAGTCAGACGAGCAACCTCTGCATTTGAAGAGCTGTAAGACCCTGGTGCCTCTTGGGCCTGACTAAGCTGAGTCTATAATATGGCATTCCTTGCCTTCAACATTCTGATCTCTTCAGTAGCACTATTTTGATAATTTATAAGTTGGGAGATCGTTGAAGTGCTGCCTACCCCTCCACTTTTGTCGATACACTCACACTCGTTCTGAGAGAAAGTCTGCTTCTTGGTCCCCATCTTAGGCTGTCCCAAAGGCACTTTAAAGAATTTGAAGACACGCGTAAGGAGAAATCCATAGGGGAGACCATGGTTGCCATCCTTTAGTTCTGCCACTTTTTGCATGTGCTCAATCATTATAGCTGGTAGATTAACAGTTTTGAACCCATATAGTGCTTCCATCAGAAACAGATCAGCCTTGGAGGTGATGGATCTCCTTTCAGCGCAGGGAAGCAAAACCTTGTTCACCAACTCAAAGAGCAACTGGTATACAGGAAGCAAGGCCTTTTTATGCACCTGTTCCCCATGCTGTACAACTCTCTCCTTGACAATAGCATTCCTAAAGTTTGATCTACATGCATCTCGAACTGAAGACAACCCTTGAGCAGGAACATTTAGTATGCCCCCTAACACAACAAAGTCCATAACAATGTCTACGCCAATCACCAGTGCGCAGATGTGATCAGATTCAACAGTAAAGAGGTCTGCATAGAAACTTTGAACCTCGTCCTCTTATACCTTGGGCACATCCACCTTGAATAGGTGTGCCCACTTTTGAAACTCAACCATCTCAAGCATTTGGCGCATTCCAGCCATCTCAAATATCTCAGGGTCAAAAGTATGACCCCGTAACACTTTTTGATACCTCAACCTTTTCATTAACAAATATAATTCCACTTCTTGCCTTCTTCACAGAACCGGGCTCTTTAACATCCTCCAATTTCCTTTTCATAGACTTTCCACTAGACTTCACTTGCACATCCTTATCAGACACATACTCTTGTACTACCACTTCCTTCTACTTGCCACTATCCTTCACTGACTTTTCACTGGTGTTCCAACAACCTCCTTTGAGGTACTCTCAGTAGATTGCTTCTTTTTCTAAGACTTCTTGATAAAGGAACTTGGTTGCTCTTGGGCTTCCTCATCAACTTCCACAACTGGGATATTCTTGTCACAAACAACTTCACCCTCCTTTATTAGGCTTTTCTTCTTCTTCTTCTTCTTCTTCTTCTTGTTCATCCTGTTACTTCTCTTACTCTTCTTGAGAGAAGACTCAAGAGCCTCTTTTTTCTGCAACCTTGTGGTAGGTCGCTTAGGAGGGGGCTCAGGAGTTGCTACTGGCCTCCGTACTTTAAAGAACGCACTCAGAGCAACATCATCATCATCTTCTTCATCACTGGACCTCATAACAGGAGCCACTACTTCCAAGGGCTCAACATCAAAGTGAGGAGAAGGAGAAGGGTCAAAACTGTCCCGGGAAGATGATTCCTGACCTGTTTCCTCATGAGAGGGGTCAGGTTCATCAAGAGGGGTCCCAGTAGCCTATTCTAGTGTTGGAGGTTAAAAAAGCACCATTGTTCCTTCTCCTACTAAGGGAAAAGTCTCTTCTTCAGAACTTTCCTCACCAATAATCCCCTCAGCAGCAATAACTAACATATTTTCTATGGGGTCCCTCTCTTGAGGTTCCATAGGAGCAACAACAGAAGAGACAGGAGTACCTATAGACTGATCAAAGCTTTCCTTAGAAACCTTATCACTTTCAGGACTGATCGATGAAGCTTTTTTTGCCGATGGAGACTCACTCTTTTCTTCTGGAACTGGAATATCATCTTTACTCAACTCTTTGAGTGTCTAAGGAAACAATGCAGAGATTCTTTCATTCTGAGGGTTGTCTGAGTTCTCAACACTTAGAGGAGGAGTAGAGTCAGAGGGAGTAGAGAGAAGGGTGGAAGGTGAAGGAGAAAATGGTTTAGGGTTTTCTATTGGAACAGTGGTGGATGAAGAGATGACTGGCGAGGTTTCTACAAGAGAAGACTCTTGGATTTTCTCTTCAGTGGTAGGAGGGATTGTCTGATCCTCAGCCATGATAGAAGATTTTGCTTAAATGTTTTTTGAGAGACTGAGGAAAACAGAGATGGTGGTTCAAGTTTTGGGAGTGAGAGGGTTAGAATGAGGTGAATGAAAATTATGAATGGAAGAGAAACGGGTTCCGAAATGGCGGCAGATGTGTGGGAAGATCCAACGTTTCAGAGAAAAGTGAAAGGATTTGAACGAAAAGACGTGACATATAGGGTCTGAAAAGGTTGATGATGTGGCATTATTTTTTTTGTTTATTTTGAGATATGTATGAGAAAAGCAAAAGACTATTAACCTATGGCACAAGAAACAGGTTCCTGACCAGTCTTTCAAAAAATGCTCAACCTTCTTTTACCTCTCATGCATTGCCTTAGCAGATTCTATAATCATCATGCATGTCTATATGTAACAGTATAAAAGTGAGTTGGACTTGGTCGGAAAACACTTTAGCTAATTTTACCTGTATGTCACTTGCATAGGCATATGGTAGGAATCAAGTTATCAATTAGGCTTTATTAGCCCTAGTGCCAGCCTGTTCCTCTCAAAGTGTTCTCTACTCAGAGCTTTGGTGAAGGTGTCTGCAATTTGATGTTCTGTGCTGCAAAAATTTGTACATATAAGCCCCTTTTCTACATTGTCTTTGAGAAAATTATGTCTCACATCAATGTGCTTGGCTCTCTTGTGCTAGACTGGATTTTTGGCCATATTGAGTGCAATTGTGTTATCACACAATAGAGGTACACAATCAGTGTATACTCCAAAATCTTCTAGCTACTACTTGATCCATAGAAGCTGAGCACAACAGGAGGGTGCTTCAACATATTCTGCTTCAGCTGTTGAAAGAGCTACTGAATTTTGCCTTCTTTTGGCCCATGAGATAAGACATGAGTCCAAGAAGTGAGCCATTCCAGATGTGCTTTTCCTATCCACAAGATAACCTGCATAATCAGCATCAACATACCCAATAAGATTAAGATTGTCACCTGAATGGTAGTACAATATCTGGCCTACTTGCAGTAAGATAGATGAGAGATCCAATGATGACTATATACATCGTTTGATTCACATGAGATCCAGAATTATCCATATCTAGTCGAGTATCTGTGGCAATGGGAGTGTCAATCACTTTTGATGATTCCATGTCAAACCTCTTCAGAAGCTCCTTGATATACTTCTACTGACTAATAAATGTTTCCCTTGTGGACTGCTTTACTTGAAGACCCAAGAATAAATTCAACTCACCTATCATGCTCATATCAAGCTCACTTCCCATGAGTTTTGCAAATTCCTCGCATAGTGAATCAATTGTTTCCCCAAAAATGATATCATCAACATATACCTGAACAATGAGCAGGTTCCTCCCTCGTTTCTTTAGAAACAAAGTGTTGTAAATTTTTCTTCTTGCAAAACCATTTTCTAAGAGGAACTTTGACAACCTCTCATACCAAGCTCGAGGAGCCTGCTTCAATCCATACAGTGCCTTGTCTAGTTTGAACACATATTCAGGATGTTCATGGAATTCAAATCCTGGAGGTTGCGTTACATAGACTTCTTCCTTGAGGAAACAATTCAGAAATGCACTTTTGACATCCATTTGGAACAGAGTGAATTCCATATGCGATGCAACGGCATTGAGGATTCTGATAGCTTCCATACGAGCAACCGGAGCAAAAGTCTCATCATACTCAATTCCTTCCTCCTGATTGTAGCCTTGGACCACTAGCCTTGCATTGTTCTTTGTAGTGTTTCCATGTTCATCAAGCTTGTTCCTGAATACCCACCTGGTCCCTATGATGGTTCGATATGAGGGTCTAGGTACCAGGTGCCATAATTTATCCTTTCGAATTGATGTAGCTCATCTTGCATTGGTGCGATCCAGTCTGCATCTTTTAAGGCTTCTTTAATATTTTTGGGCTCTATTTGGGAGAGAAATACTGAGAAGGCAAATGAATTCCTGTCTTTTGATCTGGTTTGGACTCCTGAATCCAGAGGAGTGATTATATTGTCGAGAGGATGGGAGATTTTGCATTTCTAGTTGGGCACTTGAATGTCATTTGTAGATCATTTGTAGAGGAGATGGGCAATCCTGGCTGATTCTCTTGTATCCTTCTTTCTACTACCTGTGGAATGCTTTGAACTATATCAACCACTTTTTCTTCAGCTTTCATGGTTGTGATTGTAGTACCTGGTTACTCTCCAGCTGATGAGGAAGTGATTGCATTATCTTCATCTGTCTCCTTCACCTGAATCATCATGCCATCCTTTCTATTTTCCATATCAATGACCTCTCCTGGAACCAGCAGAGGCTATCCATCTTGATCATCCTTCTTGCTCTTTTCACATGAGAGATAGGAATCATCAAAGATTAGATGAACACTCTCCTAACACACTGAGTCTGCTCGTTGTATACCTTGTAGGCTTTACTTTGAGAAGAATACCCCAGAAAAATTCCTTCATCACTCTTGACATCAAATTTCCAAGCTGATCTTTTCTATTGTTTAGGACATAACATTTGTACCCAAAGGTTCTTAAGCGAGTTATCTTGGGCTTCCTTTCATTCAGCAGCTCATAGGGAGTTTTGTTCAAGAGAGACCTAATCATGCACTTGTTCACTAAGTAGCAGGCAATGTTGATAGCTTCTGCCCAGAAGATTTTAGCAATCCCACTATCGATCAGCATTGTCCTTGCAATATCTTTAAGAGTTCGATTCTTCCTTTCCACAACTCTATTTTGCTGTGGAGTTCTTAGAGCTGAGAAGTTGTGGGTGATTCTTTTCTCATTGCAGAATTCATCAAACTTAGCATTGTCAAATTCTGTTCCATGATCTGATCTAATGCATGCTACTTTTGATTCCATTTTCACTTGAATCTTCTTCAAAAAGGCTACAAAAACTTCAAAGGTCTCATCTTTGGTTATGAGGAACAGAGTCCAAGTGAATCTGGAGTAGTCATCTACTATCACAAAGATGTATCTTATTCCTCCCCTGCTTGGCACTATCATAGGGCCACATAGATCTATATGAAAGAGATCAAGTGGTTTTGAGGTGCTAACATATTTCTTGGGCTTAAATGAAGACTTTACATGCTTTTCTCTAGTGCAAGCATCACACACTTTGTGTTTTTTGAACTTTGACTTGGCAGACCACGAACCAGGTCCTTCTGGACCAGCTTATTCAGTAGAGAGAATCTTGCATGCTCTATCTTTATGTGCCACAATTGAGCATCATCATCAACTTCTTTCAAGCAACTCAGATTACAACTTTGTAAGGACTCGAAATCAGCAACGTAGATATTCTTGTATCTTTTCGCCACAAGTACCACTTCTCCAGTTACGCGATTTGTAACTGTGCATATCTTTGACAAGAACGCCACCTTGTTTCCTTTATCACATATTTGAGAAACACTCAAGAGACTGTAGTTAAGACCATTGACATAGTACTCGTTCTCAATTGAGTGAGTGAGTGATTTTTCAATTTTTCCAACACCAAGAATGTACCCCTTTTCCCCATTTTCAAAGGATACACCCCCTCCTTACAAGGATTTTAGTGAAAGAAAGTCCATGGTATTCCCAGTCATGTGCTTTGAGTATCCTCTATCTATGTACCACTGTTGACTGCTTCCTTTCACTATTCCCTGCATAGAAAATCAAGGGTTAGATTTAGGAGCCCAAACAAGTTTGGGTCCCTAGTAATAAGGAAATGGATGAATATGTTCTCTTCTAGTCCATGCAGGTAACATGTGATTTATATGAGTGGCACCAGGTCCTCTTTTAGTAGTTATTCTTTCAGTAAAAACCTTGTTTTTCTGAAGAGACTGAACCTTGGCTCTGTAATTTTCTTTGAAATGCCCATTGTTGCCAAAATGAGTACACAACCAATTATCGGGTACAATAACATACTTGCTATGAGGGTTATAAGGAGTTCTCTCCCATTGAAACCATATTCCTTGCCTTTTCCCACTATTGTTAACGTACATTGAAGTAACACCATCAGAGGTCCAGGTCCACTTAAGAAACTTTTCTAAATCACTTTTCACTCTTTATAAATGTGCCTGAAGCTGCCTATTTTTCTCAAGTTCAGCACATAAGCTAGTTTTCACCATATTCAACTCATTTACAAGCTTAATGTATGTCTCACTCTCCACTTCTTTCTCTTTTTCAGTATTTACAGTCCTACATTCAACCTTAAGTTCCTCTATTGATTCCTTTAAATCTACAATCACCACTAAGCATCTCTTTCTTGCTCAATAGCAACAACTTTCTCCACTAAGGCATCTTTTTATTTACTGAAATTCTCAATGGTTTCTTTTAAATCAACCACTACCACCATCAAATCATCTCTTTCGTGTTCTACAATAGCAATTTTCTCAGTTAGAACCGCCTTTTCATTTTTCAAATTATCTATTGTTTCCTTCAAATCAACAACACAAACTACCAAGTCATCACTAGTTTGCTCAGCATCTCCTAACTCCATAGTTAAGGCATCCTTATCATTTACAAGAATATCGTAGGCATCAATTAACACATTAGATAATGACATGAGTTTCTTAGGAGAGTAGGATTTTAGATTTCTCTGAACATCCCGAAAGTTTACCTCATCATTGTCATCATCTTCATCATCGTCTGATTGAGCAATCAAAGAAAATACTGAATCATACTCATTTGCTTCACTTTCAACTGCCATGCATCATTTTCTTCTTCAGACTCACTGGAAGAATCTCCCCATGCTGCAAGAGCTTGCTTCACAACATTGTCAGCGGTGTTCTTTCTTTTGAAGCGTTTATCAGGTTCCGGGTTCCTTTTGGCTGCTTTGTCAGAGTTGTGTTTGAAATGTTCTTGCTTCAGGAGAGGTCAATACTTGATGAAATACCCTCGATTTCCACACTTATGACAGAGGTCATAATTCTTTGGCTTTATAGAACTACCCCTCTTTGGTATACCTCCATTCCTTCGAACCATTTTATGAAACATTCTGGTTAGGTAAGCCATGTCACTATCCTTTCCACTCGAGGCATTGATTTCTGCTTTGTGTACCAGGTTTTTTTCCTTCTTTGGTTCTCTTCTCTCGCTGTCCTTCTTTTTCTTCATTTCATAGGTCTTCAGATTCCCAATCAGCTCATCTATAGTCAGCACCTGCAAATCCTTTGCTTTAGTAATAGCGTTCCCCTTACTCTCCCAGGAGCTGGGAAGAACACTGAGAATCTTCCTCACGAGATTTTTCCTTGGAATGATTTCACCAAGAGAGTGTAGCTCATTTATGATTGAAGTGAATCGAGTCTTCATATCCTGAATGGATTTATCATCCTTCATTCTGAAGAGCTCATACTCAGTGGTGAGCATGTCAATCTTAGATTGTTTCACTTGAGTAGTTCCTTCGCATGCTATTTGTAAAGCTTCCCATATCTCTTTTGCAGATTGAAAAGTTGAAATCCTGTTGTATTCATCAGGACCTATACCACACTCCAAAATATTTTTGGCACAAAAACTTTTCTCCACAGCTTTCATGTCAGCATCGTTGAACTCTTTCCTCGTCTTGGGTACTGTCACAACTGGATCTCTGACCTTTTTTGTAGGAACAAAAGGACCATCACATATGACATCCCATAGCTCGCAATCTTTAGCTATGATGAATTCATGCATCCTTGTTTTCCACCACCCATAATATTGGCCATTGAAACTAGGTGGTCTGTAAGTAGACTGACCTTCTTCGATATTTGGTGGAGCATCCATGAGGATCCTTTCTAGATGTTAACCTGATAGAAAGAACCCGCTATGATACCAATTGATAGAATATATGAGTCCACCAAACTGTATAGAGACCAGGTCCTATGACAGTTTCTATAGAATAAAATAATACAACAGTAAGTAAATGGCACAAGAGAATTACGTTGAAAAATCCCTTCTCAAGGGGATAAAAAAACCACAACCTACAATTGTAGGATTTCAACTTCACTACGAGCAAACGTTTAGATTAAAACCTATGAATCCTAGGAATTAAAATCTTAATCCCTCACTAACTTGTAATACACCTATTACAAGCCACTTTGCAATACACCTATTACAAAGACTTCAACTCATGACTAACTCTAGTCATGACACAAACACTAAGGTTTATGGTTTACAAAGAGTTCCTAATTAATGCTTCTAGATAAGAAAAGTAGGAATTACAATGAAGAACAATTACAAAGTTACAACTCAACTAAGGACATACAAAGACTTGTTGTAGGAACTGGTCCGTAGCAGTGTTGCACTTTGTTCTTGATACACTTGAGAATTGAATGCTTGATTATCAGATGCTTGGAGTGCTTGGATGAATTCTCAAGTGTTCAAGTGATGTTTTGTTGTAATGTTAGTTGTTAATGAAACTTGGATGGCATCAATTGGTTGGTACAAGGTCCTTCAAATGGAAGTGATTGTTGCATTGTGTAGTACTATTTGCATGTACAGTGCATGCAGTCACTTTTCAGCTGTGGAGAGTTGAGTTCGTATTATTGCCAGGGGAACTCAAGGGGATCATGTCACTAAGTTGATTATTTATTCGTATTGTTGCCAGGGGAACTCAAGGGGATCATGTCACTAAGTTGATTATTTATCTTCTTAATTCATAGCAACTCTCATTAGCTTGCGTCCGATGTTTGAGCTGTGTACCAAGTGTGTATAAGGTTCCTTATCAGGTTCTTGACAATAAGTTTGTTAGATCATCAAAACATAAAGTTAAGGTACTATAAACCCATCAGCTACACATGCTTTTATTCATTACATCCGATAGATCTATTAAGTCAAGGGAAAATCATCTCCTCAAGAGAGGCACAAGCCCATACCGTTAGGGCCGTTCAAAACCGAACAAAATCGAACAATAATCGTTAACCGAACCAAACTGATGACTTATTGGCTTATTGATATCTGGTTATCGGGGTAATGGATGGTGACGAATTGAGATTTTATAATTAACGGGTTAACGGTGGGGGCGAATTACTCAATTTTCTTTTCAAATAAATCGTTAACCCGTTAAGGTTTTTTTATTTTCTAATTCTCAATGGCTAAATCCCTAATTTTTATTTTCTAATTCTCAATTGTCTACAGCCACCAGAGGCAGAGAAGTCGCCAGTCTCATCTCTCTCTTGAACTAAAAACTCAGAAGTCTAAAAATCGAAATCTGAATGATTAATACGTGTAGGTCTATATGAGTTGTCTTGATGGTATTAAAAAATTTGGTTAATACGTGTGATGCGAGGCTAGAATGCATAGTTTAATATGTAATATACCTTACATTTGAGGTGCTTTAATGATTAAAATACACTTGTTATGTGCTTAATGGAGTTTATTTCATGTGTAGGTGAATTGGAGATGGAAACGGAGCTAAAGGGATGCAAATACGTCGAAAATACGCAAAAGGAGACACCCGGGCGATAGCCAGGCGTTTGCCCCCTAAATCCGGGCACCCCCTGGCGTTAGGGGGGAGTTTTCCTCATAAGTCCAGGAACCCCCAGGTGTTAGGGGGGCGTTAGGGCCCAAACGCTAGGCCTGCACTAGCCTTAAGGGAGCGTTTGGCCCCAAACGCCCGGTGTCCCAGTTTCGGCCAAATTCGAGTTTTGACGAGTTTAAATGTTTCCCGGTTGAAATAGAAGTCTCCTACATGGTTAGGATTGGCCCTAAACATATAAAGAGACCCCAAACAACACAACTTAAAGGGGTCAGAGGAGATTCGGAAGGATTCAACACGAAAACACCATAGAAGTGAAAAAAATCGATTTCTACATCTAGTATTCTTTACTTTGTATTTCAATTATGCAATTTCCTTTAGTTGTGATTCTCAATAACATGAGTAGATAATTTATTTAGTCAAGGGTTTGGTAGAACCCGTTGGGGATGAATTCATTGTGATATTAATATATTTTGGTTGATTAATCTCATTTTGTTCAACTATGTTCTGATTGTAGTTGATTGAAAGAGCTCTCGATTAAATCTTCCTATTTATTATGTATCGACTTGAGAGAGAGTGCATATTTAGGTAGTTGTTGAACAACACCACTCCCGAAGTATAGATGAACGTCATAACCGAGGGTTTAGAGGTTAGATTAGACATAACGATACCTCGGGTGCAATCTAAAGTGAACTGTATTGCGATCTAGCTAGTGTAACTTGAAAGAGTGCATCTAGTAAATTATCATAATTACTTGAGAGAGATTTATGATAGGTAGCGTGTTCATGCTTGAGAGAGATAGCCAATTAAACTATAAGAAATATCCAAAGAAGAATTCACCAACGGGGGAAACCATAACCGTAGACCTTTTATTATCATTGTTTGCATTATATTGTTAGTTAATTGATAATTTATTATTTTGTTATTAGATTTAGTAAACATCACCAATTGATATTCAAAAGTCTTGAGAAAAGTGATTAAGTAACAGTTAGTATTTTATAGACTCAATTGATACGTAAAAATTCCCTGTGGGATCGACTTTGGGTGTAATACCCCAGATTATATTTGCAGTGCCCGTTTAGTCTTTCTATAAGACATAGTTGAGCGTGATAAAATTTTGGCGCCGTTTCCGGGGAATTAACGGTATTATCAATTGAGTTGAGAGAAATACAAAATTCTGAAACATAGTCAATTTTCTTTAAAACTTTTCGTTCCACATTGAACGTTTAACGTTTGCTAAGTGTTACAGGTGCAGGACTAGAAACTCATCGAGGACTGGTGAAGTAATTGAAGCCTTATCAGACCCTGAGAAAGTTTTCAGGACCATCAACCGAACCAACCAGAAAAGCAAACGCCAACCACAAATTGAAACAGACATGGAAGAGGCACATAACCGGAATAATCATGGGGATGACGTGGTAGGACCAGTCGCTCAAATAGGGGAAGAGGCTCCTTTATATGACTGGGCACAACCCACAACTGAGAATTTGGCCACGGCGATATTGGTTCTTCAAATACAGGCCGAGTCCATTCAGATTACAAATAATATGCTGCACTTATTGCAGAACAAAGGACTATTCTCAGGGACATACATTGAAGACCCCCAACAACACTTGAAAAACTTCCTTTCGATCTGCAAAACACAGAGGCAGCCCAACGTCACTCAGGAGCAATAAAACTGTTGTTGTTTCCATTCTCAGTGACTGGTGCTGCCTAGAGTTGGCTTAACTCACTCCCCATCAACTCCATTACTACATGGGAGGAGTTAGTCAAGCAGTTCGTGAACAAGTTTCATCCACCCAACAAAACTGCTCAACAAATTGATGAAATCTTGAGCTTTAGACAGAAACCAGTGGAAACATTACAAGAGACATGGGAAAGATTTAAGAGTATGCTGGTTATCTGTCCACATCATGGCATTCCTGAGCAAATGTTGGGGCAGCGTTTTTACATGGGTTTGGCTGATACTGTGAAAGCAAATGTTGATGCTTCAGCTGGTGGAGCATTCCTGAGCAAATCGTGGAGAGAGAGTCAAAGCTTACTTGATAAAATGGCACAAAATTCAGGATGGACAAAAAGGAATGCACCAATTACTCCTGTAGTTCATTCAGTGCCATTCGATCTATCTAACACTATTGCAGAGAACGTGGCCACCTTGATAACACAAATGAGTATCCTTACTAAGAGGGTAGAAGAATCGGGACAGAAACAGCAGGTGCACATCGTTGACACAACCAATGGGGGCTTATGCACATCTTGCATTAGTCAACCAATTGGTAATCACTGGAATACAGAAAGCCATCACCCCCCTTACCCAGAAAATATGAATTATGTGTCAAATTATGGAAGCCAGAGACAAGGGGGGCAGAATTGGGGTCAACAAGCTCAACCATATAGGCCACCTCACCAACAGCAGAACAGTGGAAATATGGGTGTCAGGGGACCGCAAGGTAATGCAGCACCGTTTCAGAGGCCACAGGGTTATAATCACCAGAATCAGCAGCCACCATACTACCCTCCTCAGCAACAACAAGGGGAAGGCAAGAAGATGGGTTTGCTAGGTTAGAAGCTATGATGCAGCAGGTAATTGGGTCAAATGCCAAAATCAGTGAGAGAGTAGACATTCATGATGCAGCTATTAAAAATAGTGAAGTACAGTTGGGGAAGATATCTATGGCAGTGAACAACCGGCCTCCTGGAACTTTACCTGCAGACACTCAGATAAATCTTATTGACCAGGTTCCAAGGCAGCTGATGGCAGTGACTCTTCGTAGTGGCAGAGAATTAAATATGGATCTGGAAAGAACTCATGAAAGCAGACAGACAGAAACAGTGGTACCCATGTGGGTTGAACTTGATGATTCAGCAACCTGGACTAAGGCAACAGTGCAACCTAGTGAAGAAGAACTCAGAGCACAGATTGAGACTGAAAAAGAAGTGGGGATGACTCAGAAGCCGGTAGTTGAGGTGGTGGCTGAGAAAGAAAAGTCCCAAATCATTGGGAAAAAGAGACCGCCAGCTCCATTCCCACAGAGGCTGGCTAAATACCAAAAGGATGAACCGTACAAGAAGTTTTTGGACATGCTAAAGCAGATACAGGTAAATATTCCATTGTTTGATGCATTGAAAGAAATGCCTGGGTATGCTAAAATGATGAAAGAATTGATGTCCAGAAAAGTTGACTTTCAAGATCTAGCTACTGTCACCCTTACCCAGACTTGTAGTGCAGTGGTGACACATCCTATTGCTGAAAAGTTGTCTGACCCAGGGAGTTTTACAATTCCCTGCAGCATTGGCAACTTGACATTTACCAAAGCTCTATGTGATTTAGGGGCCAACATTAATCTGATGCCGCTGACCATTTATAAAAGACTGGGAATTGGTAGAGCCAGGCCCACCTCCATGCTGTTGCAACTTGCTGATAGGACGGTGAAGAGACCATCGGGTATTCTGGATGATGTCTTAGTGCAAGTGGGGAAGTTTGTATTTCCTGCTGATTTTGTGATATTAGATTGCAAGGTAGATGAGGAAATTCCCAAAATCTTGGGGAGGCCATTTTTGGCCACCGGCAGAGCTCTCATTGATTGCGAGATTGGTGAACTTAAGATGAGGCTTAACAATGAAGAAATCACTTTCAACGTTCAGAAATCTATGAGGAAACTCAGTGAGTTTGCCAACTGCTCTTTGATTGATGCGGTGAATGTGCTACCAGAAAAAGATGATGTTTTCCTGTCTGTTGGGAATCCTTTGGATGAATATTTCATGAATATGGATGATATGAATGGTGAAGAACTAGCAGAGTGGGTGTTAGCACTTGAGGAAAAAGATGTATGGAAACAGGCTCTCGAATTTGATTCATTACATTTAGAGACAAGCGAGAACCTGCAGGCCAAGCCATCTAGTGAAGCACCACCCATGTTAGAACTGAAATCGGAGGATGCTGATGTGGTAGAAAAGATGCTAGATTTAACCAAAGACATCAGTGATATATACTTTGTTGAATCTAGTGTCGTTACTGTTGAGGATGCTGGTACACACTCCAACCATATGTTCAAATTGTGTTTGAGTAATAATATGAAAATAAAGTTATCCGAACCACCTGATGAGTTGAGAGATAAAGAACAAGATGCCTATATCCTTGAGTTCTTCTTTCCAGAAAGTAAGGAGTACACATTTTGTCGCAAGGTCAAGAAACGCAGAGTATTACATGGTTTTATTGGGCCGGGCAGATTTGTTCAACCACCCCATGAGCATGATCATAGAGCAGAATCAAATATGGGGGTTCAATTCAAAAGTTCAAAGTGGAGGCATAAAGTGATTAAAGCATGTGCTCAAAGGAGCATGAAAGCGAGTAGATGTCGACACTAGTGGACCAGGGAGTTTCTTACACCTTCCTTTTATTTCTTGTTTTGTCTATATGTGATGCACTGAGGACATTGCATGATTTAAGTGTGGGGTGTTGTACATAATTGTTGTGATTTGTTGTGTGCATTCTTATTAGTAGTTTTAGTTTTGCCTGTTGATAAGTTTTTATTTTTAAAATAAGTGTTTATTTTTTTTTTAGAAATATGTGGACTTTTCCTGACGATGGATCTCCTAGACAGTTTTCTTGAAGGAAATAGTCTAAAGAAAATAACAAAAAGATTTTTTTTAGATAGTGTAGTAATTCCCTCTGAGTTTTTCTTTGGACCACGGTTCATTTCCAAGGGCTTTCAGTTGAACCGGGTGTAGCTAGTTTTTAATTTTTAGGAGTAGAAATCATCATGGTTAAGGGCTTAATAGGAGCAATATCTCGGAACGTGTTAATGCCTTGAGAATAGTCAATACTTTGGTTGTGACGCTTAGGCTCAATTTTCGGCTCTAGAATANTTTGGCAACCACATTAAGCCATATTCCCTTTTGTTTGAATCAATCTTATATTTGAACCTTGTCACCTCTCGTAAGCACTTGAAAGGTATGAAATATGAAACAGTTAAAGTGTGGGGTGGTAGGTTGGTTTGTGAGGAGAATAATTGAAATAAGGAGAAAGGTGCATGTTTGAAAAAAAAAATAATAAGAGTCACTTGAAAAA
>ML311709.1:2583-41110 GCA_005239505.1 Nicotiana paniculata | reverse complement strand
ACTAAGTTCGTTTCCCACCAAATTTCACAGATAACACATATAAGACATATTGAACCTGTTCCGAGCTCCGAAACCATAATACGGGCCCGATATCACAGGTTTCACATCAAATCTCATTTCCAAAAACCTTTATATTTTTCAAAAAACAATTTCTTTTAAAAATTCATTTCTCGGACTCGGGACCTCGGAATTCGATTCCAGACATACGTCCAACTCCCATATTTTCCTAAGGACCCTCCGGGACCATCAAATCACGGGTTCGGGTCCGTTTACCAAAAATGTTGACAAAAGTCAACTTTATTCAAATAATTATTATAAAATCATCATTTTATCAATTATCCACATAACGGCTTCCCGGCTATGCGCCTAGACTGTGCACGCACATCGAGGTGAGATAAAAAGGAGGCTTTCACGGCCTCGAAACACAGATTTAGCTAAAATTACACGGGATGCCCTTTTGGGTCATCACAATCTCCACATCTAAAACAAATGTTCGTCCTCGAATGGACATAGAATGGTACCTGAATCGGGGAAAATATGGGGATATCGGCTCCGCATATCGGACTCGGACTCCCAGTTAGCTGCCTCAACATGCTGACCTCTCCACTGAACATGAACCGAAGGATAAATCTTCGATCTCAACTGACGAACCTGCCGAGCTAATATGGCTATCGTCTCCTCCTCATAAGTCAAATCCTTGTCCAACTGGACACTTCTGAAGTCAAGCACATGAGAGGGATCATCAATATACCTCCGAAGCATAGATATATGAAACACATGATGCACGACTGATAAACTAGGTGGCAAGGCAAGTCTGTAGGCCACCTCTCCTACCTTATCTAGAATCTCAAATGGACCAATGTACCTAGTGATCAACTTGCCCTTCTTCCCGAACCTCATCACGCCCTTCATAGGCGACACTCGAAGAAATACCCGGTCCCCAATCATAAATGCCAAATCATGAACTCTGCAATCCGCATAACTCTTCTGCCTGGACTAGGCTGTACGAAGTCTATCCTGAATGATCTTCACCTTGTCCAAGACATCCTGGACTAACTCTGAACCCAACAATCTAGCCTCTCCCAGCTCGAACCACCCAACTGGCGACCGACACCTCCTACCATACAACGCCTCATACAGAGCCATTTGAATGCTCGACTGATAACTGTTGTTGTAGGCAAACTCAGCTGAAGGCAAAAACTGGTCCCATGAACCTCCAAAGTCAATGACACAGGCCTGCAACATATCCTCCAAAATCTGAATAGTCTGCTCAGACTGTCCGTCCGTCTGAGGATAAAATGTTGTGCTCAAATCAACCCGTGTGCCCAACTCACGCTGAAATACTCTCCAGAAATGGGAGGTAAACTGAGTAACTCGGTCAGATATAATGGACACGGGCACACCATGCAATCGAACTATCTCTCTCATGTAGATCTTTGCCAACTTCTCCGCCGAATACCAAACTGATACAGGTATGAAGTGTGCTGACTTGGTCCTATCTACAATGACCCACACCGCATCAAACGTCCTCTGAGTCCGTGGGAGTCCAACTACGAAATCCATGGTGATACGCTCCCACTTCCACTCGGGAAGCTCAATCTGCTGCATCAAAGCACCGGGTCTCTGGTGCTTGTACTTAACCTTCTGACAGTTCAAGCACCGAGCTACATATGCTACAATATCCTTCTTCATCCTCCGCCACCAATAATGCTGCCGCAAGTCCTGGTACATCTTTGTGGCGCCTGGATGAATGGAATACCGAGAACTATGGGCCTCCTACAATATCAACTCCCGAATGCCGTCAACATCAGGTACATAAATACGACCCTGCATCCTCAAAACTCCCTCATCATCAACTGTGACCTGCTTGGCACCTCCGTGCCGGACCGTATCTCGTAGAACACATAAATGACGATCATTATACTGCCTGGCCCGGATACGATCATACAATCAAAAACGGGCCACAATATGGGCCAAAACACTGCCAGTCTCAGAAACCTCCAATCTCATGAACAGGTTGGACAAAGCCTGAACATCCAAAGCGAGCGGTCGCTCTCTAACATGTATATAAGCAAGACTACCCATACTGGCTGACTTCTGGCTCAAAGCATCGGCCACCACATTGGCCTTCCCCGGATGATATAAGATGGTAATGTCATAATCCTTCAACAGCTCTAACCATCTCCTCTGCCTCATATTCAACTCTTTCTGCTTGAACAGATACTGCAAACTCTTATGATCCGTGAACACCTCACATGGCACCCCATACAAATAATGCCTCCAAATCTTCAATGCATGAACAATAGCTGCTAACTCTAAATCATGAACTGGATAGTTCTTCTCATGAACCTTCAACTGACGAGAAGCATATGCTATAACCTTGCCATCCTGCATTAACACTGCACAAAGTCCCA
Source organism: Nicotiana paniculata (assembly GCA_005239505.1). Taxonomy (NCBI): domain Eukaryota; kingdom Viridiplantae; phylum Streptophyta; class Magnoliopsida; order Solanales; family Solanaceae; genus Nicotiana; species Nicotiana paniculata. The sequence goes on along the minus strand of ML311709.1, from coordinate 38,696 downwards.
CCCGTGAAGCATCACAATACACGGTATAAGGCCCTGAACCCGTGGGCAAAACTAACACCGGTGCCGTGGTCAAGGCTATCTTGAGCTTCTGAAAGCTCGCCTCACACTCATCAGACCACCTGAACTGGGCACCCTTCTGGGTCAACTTGTTCATCGGGGTTGCAATGGATGAAAAGCCCTCCACAAACCGGCAATAACAACCTGCTAAGCCCAAGAAACTCCGGATCTTTGTAGCTGAAGTGGGCCTAGGCCAATCTCTGACTGCTGAAATCTTCTTGGGATCCACCTGAATACCCTCTGATGGTACCACATGGCCTAGAAATGCAACCGAACTCAACCAGAACTCACAATTGGAAAATTTGGCATACAACTAACTATCCTTCAGAGTCTGGAGGACGACTCGAAGGTGCTGCTCATGCTCTTCTCGGCTATGGGAGTAAATCAAAATATCATCAATGAAAAAATCACGAATGAGTCCAAATAGGGCCCGAACACTCAACTCCATAAAAGCAAACGGGGCATTTGTCAACCCAAATGACATCACCAAGAACTCATAATGCCCATACAGAGTGCGAAAGGCTGTCTTAGGGACATCAGACGCCCTAATCCTCAGCTGATGGTAACCAGATCTCAAGTCAATCTTGGAAAACACTGTAGCACCCTGAAGCTGGTCAAATAAATCATCAATCCTCGGGAAAGGATACTTATTCTTAATAGTAACCTTGTTCAACTGCCGGCAGTCAATACACATCCTTATTGAGCCATCTTTCTTCTTGAAAAACAATACTGGGCACCCCAAGGAGAAAAACTAGGCTTGATGAAGCCTTTATCCAACAAATCCTGCAGCTGATCCTTCAACTCCTTCAACTCTGGCGGGGCCATACGATATGGCGGGGTAGAAATGGGCTGAGTGCCCGGAGCCACCTCAATACAAAAGTCAATATCCCTATCGGGTGGCATACCCAGCAGGTCAGCAGGGAATACCTCTGGAAACTCACTAACCACGGGCACAGACTCCATAGAAGGAACCTCAGCACTCGAATCATGAACATAGGCCAAATATTCCAAACAACCCTTCTCGACCATGCGCCGAGCCTTTATATATGAAATAACTCTACCGGAAGAATGACTAGGAGTTCCTCTCCACTCCAAATGAGGTACTCCTAGCAAGGCCAAGGTCACTGTCTTGGCATGACAGTCCAGAATAGCATGGTAGGGAGATAGTCAATCTATCCCCAAAATAACATCGAAGTCGACCATATCAAGAAGCAAGAGATCTACTTGAGTCTCCAGACCACCAATAACCACTACGCATAAACGGTAGACTCGATCTACCACAATAGAATCACCCACCAGTGTAGACACATATACAGAAGTAATCAGGGAATCACGGGGCATGCTCAGATAAGGGGAAAAATATGAAGACACATAGGAGAATGTAGAACCTGGATCAAATAAAACCGAAGCATCTCTGCTGCAAATTGAAACCATACCTGTAATGACTGCATCAGAGGCCTCAGCCTCGGGCCTGGCAGGAATAGCGTAGCATCGGGGCGGAGCCCCTCCAACCTGAACATCTCTGGGTCAACCTACTGTGGGCTGACCTCTACCCCTCATAGCCTGACCTCCACCTCTAACTGTCTGACCTCTACCTCTAGTACCTCGACCTCCACCCCTAGCTGGCTGAGGGGGTAGGGGTGCACCTGGTACGGGAACCATAGCACGGGGACCCAGATGTTGAGAACTGCTAGAAGCTCGGGGGCAATACCTAGCAATGTGCCCTGGAACACCACAAGAGTAACAAGACCTCTGCTGCTTGATGACCCTGAAACTGTCCCTGTCGACCAGAATAACCACCCTGGAAGCTCTGAAGCGGCGGTGCACTGATAGGAACTGGTGGTGCACTGAGAGAAACTGATGGAGCACTGCGGGATACCTGAAGTGCCGACTGGTATGGCCTAGAAGGATGACCTCTGCCAAAAGAATCCCTGCCTCCAGATGAGGCACCACTGGATCAGCCGAAATGACGAGGCCTCTTGTCAGAACCCTGACCACTGCCCTGAGACAAGACCATCTCAGTACGCCTGGCCACATTGGCCGCCTCCTGGAACGAAATATCAGTACCTGACTCTCTGGCCATCTGGAGTCTAATGGGCTGAGCTAGACCCTCAATAAACCTCCTCACCCTCTCTCACTCTGTGGGAAGTATCATCATATCATGTCGGGCCATAGTGATGAACCTAGTCTCATACTGTGTAACAGTCATAGATCCCTGCTGGAGACGCTCAAACTGCCTCCAAAGATCCTCCCTCTGAGTAACTGGTAGAAACTTCTCCAAGAACAACTCGGGGAACTGATCCCAAGACAACGACGAAGATCCAACTGGCCTGGTCAAGCAAAAATCCCTCCACCAAGTCTTGGCGGTACCAGAAAGACGGAATGTGGCAAAATCAACTCCATTAGACTCTACGATGCCCATGTTCCGAAGGACCTCGTAGCAACTGTCCAAGTAATCTTGGGGATCCTCTGATGGTGCACCAGTAAATGTAGTAGGAAATATCTTGGTGAACCGATCCAATCTCCACAAAGCATCGGCAGACATGGCTGCCCCCTCAACTGCCTGTGCCACAAAACTCGCTGAGCTGCTCCAGCTGCCTGAGGTGCTGGAGTCTGGAACTGAGAAGCTAGCTGCTCTGGTGTGCGTGTAGCAGGAGTCTAGGCCCCTCCTCCAGCCTGAGAGACGGCTAGTGCTATAAGAAGAAGACCGACCTGAGCCACGCTCTCCATAAGGCCCACTAAGCGGACCAGAGCGTCCTGAAGAACCGGGGTGGCAATGAAGCCCTCCGGGACCTAAGCTGGTCCGACTGGAACTGCCCGGGTGGGAATCTCCTCAACAACCTCCACCTGAGGATCCTCTACTGGGGCTGCTGCTCTGGGCTGAGCTCTGGCTTTGCCTCGGCCTCTAGCACGGCCTCGACCTTTAGTAGGAGCTGCAACGGGAGGATAGGGCTGCTGATCGGTAGATGAGGAAGCACGCGTTCTCGCCATCTGCGAGAGAATAGAATAGAAACTCAGTTAGCATTTAGAACTCAAATCGCACGACAGAGAAGAAAAGATGTGAAGTTATTTCCTAACTTTGCAGCCTCTAGGGGATAAGTACAGACGTCTGCGTACCGATACCTCAGACTCTACCAAGTTTGTCCGTAAATTGTAAGACCTAAGCAACATAGAGCTCTAATACCAACTTGTCACGACCCGAAATCCCACCTTCAGGCCGTGATGGTGTCTAACGTGAACCCGCTAGACAAGACAACGTTCCGATTATTACATATATTTCTTTATTATAGACAATTGAAATAACAGTGGTAAACTAGAACAGATATAATTAGAAATGCGGAAGATAAGAAATTCAACAACTTAAATAATAAATCTTACGAAATTTCCTTAAATACACCCCCAGAACTGGTATCACAATTCACGGACTGTCTAAGAATACTAAAAACAAAGTCTGAATAAACAATACAATTGTCTCAGAAATACAAGAGAAGACAGAAAGAGAAGGAATGAGATAGGAGGTGACGCCAAGGCCCGCGGATGCCTGCAGGACTACCTCAGTGTCACCTGTGGTCTGAAGGATACTTTCTCGATCATTGTCCACTGGGTCCGGTACCGTAATCTGCAGTACATAAAGAAGTGCATGTGTAGCATCAGTACAACCGACTCTTTGTACCGAGTAAGTGTTGAGCCTAACCTCGGTGAATTAGTGACGAGGCTAGGACAGGACAAACAATAAATACCTGTGCAATTCAATAATATATAATAGAAATGACGACAGGAAATAAACAGTTAAGTGTAAAATGGGGGAGAACATGCTGGGGACAAGGGGAAAACAAGTACTAAATCACAGAACGAAGAAACAGTCTAAGTAGCATCAATATCAACAGGAAGTAAACACATAGAGCAAACAAGTGCACGTCATCACCCTTCGTGCTTTACTCTCATCCTCACCAAAACAAGTGCACGACATCACCCTTCGTGCTTTACTCTCATCCTCACCAAAAAAAGTGCACAACATCACCCTTCGTGCTTTTACTCTCATCCTCACTATGTAATGAATAAATGAATGGCACGACATTAACCTTCGTGCTTTTAAATATAAAAATCATGGCACGACATCATCCTTCGTGCTTTACACTCATATCCTCACAATGCAATAAGTAAATACACGGCATCACCCTTCGTGCTTTACACTCTTCCTCACCCAATTAATATCAAGAACAACAATTTGGTAAGGCAAAACCACAATACAAACCATAAATCACAACATCCCGTCAAGGTAATAATAACAGAAATATCACCGTCCCGGCAAGGGACACAACTATAACCAATCTCACTGAATATACAACATAACCAAATGATCCTCAACCGAACAACTAATCAACAGTGTCCACAACCAATTATTTCCAATAACAAAATAATCTCCAAAATGAAATCTACTTCATAACACAGTGAATATCGAAGAAAAACACATATACCATAAGAAATGACCCACGGGCATGCTTGACAACAATGTAAAGGTACTCGTCACCTCACCTATACATTGAACATGATAATAACACGTAGCACACATGACTCAACGCCTATTCCCTCAAGCTAAGGTTAGACCAAACACTTACCTCGACTCCAAGAATCCAAATCAAGCCTCTAGCACCGCCTTTCCTTTCGAACTCGACTCCGAAATAATCGTATCTAGACATAATTGACTCAATAACATCAATAAATGCTAAAAAATTCAATTTCAATGCCTAATTATAGATTTCCCAACATTCTTTCAAAAATTTCAAAAAATCGACCCCGGGCCCGCTTGGTCGAAACACGAGGTTCAGACCAAAACTCGATCACCCATTCGCCCACGAGCCCGAATATACAATTTGTTTTGAAATCCGACCCCAAAACAAGGTCAAATTCCCAAATAATCAAAAAAGCCCTAACTCTACCCAAAACCCCAATTTCTACCCTTTAATTCCATGATTTTAGGCGTAGAATCTAATAATTGTTGATGAAAATGGAAGAAAATGAAGTTAAGATTACTTACCTATGAAGCTATGGTGGAAAAGCTCTTCAAAATCGCCTATGGGGTGTGGGGAAGAAGGAGGATTGTGAAAATTGGTAGAAAATCCCGTAAGTGTTCTGTTTTTTGGGCATTCAAATAACATGGTGATTTTGGTCTAGCGATCGCGGAACTAAGGGTGCGATCGCATAGTGTAATGGACTTAAGCTTAGCGATCGAGGGGCTACAGGTGCGATCACAGGGCTACAGGTGCGATCGCAGAGTGTATCTACCAGCCCCTCCCCTCCCCCCATCTCACCTACACCCCTGTGTGGTCGCAGGCCCCCCTATGCGATCGCACAGTGTACCGGACTCCTCCCCCTTCTCAAAGCTATGCGATCGCAACTATACCTATGCGATCGCATATAGCAACACACCGGACACCAGGAATTTCATTTTACACCAGAAATTTTCCTATGATTTTCACCCCGACACCTACCCGAAACTCACCCGAGCCCTCGGGGCTCAAAACTAAATATCCACACAACCTCAAAAACATACCACAGACTTATTCAAGTAATCAAAACACCAAAATAACATCATAAAAATCGAATTAAACCTCAAAATCAATGAAATTCCTTTAAACTTCCAAAACTTCTAAATTTTTCATTTTCTATCCGAATCACATCAAACTAAGTCCGTTTCCCACCAAATTTCACAGATAACACATATTGAACCTGTTCCGGGCTCTAGAACCATAATACGGGCCCGATATCACAGGTTTCACATCAAATCTCATTTCCAAAAACCTTTATATTTTTCATAAAATAATTTTCTTTAAAAATTTATTTCTCGAACTCGGGACCTCGGAATTTCGATTCCTGACATACGCCCAAGTCCTATATTTTGCTACGGACCCTCCTGGACCGTTAAATCACGGGTTCGTTTACCAAAAATATTGACCAAAGTCAACTTTATTCAAATAATTATTATAAAATCATCATTTTATCAATTTTCCACGTAACGGCTTCCTGGCTACGCGCCCGAGCTGTGCATGTACATCGAGTTAAGATAAAATAAGGCTTTCACGGCCTCGGAACACAGATTTAGCTAAAATTACAAGGGATGACCTTTTGGGTCATCACAATGATGAATTCTTCGGAACTCATTAACACATAATCGACTCACTAGAACTGATTGCCTCTAGCCCAACCGAGTCACACAAACTGCCAACCCGAAAGTAACTCGATCCGATGCTCACTCTGAAGGAGTCCTCTGCGAATCCCAAAGCCGTTTCTTTCATCTCTCATATATTTCCATCTAGACTTTCTTGACTAAGAAATACCGCAGATCTGATCACCATTCGCTACCGTTCTCAAGCCCTTCCCATACACAAATCCAGATCCTTTAAATGCTACATATGATCTGGAACTCCTCAGAACCTTCTCGAAACCACTCACCTTACTCTGATTTTCAATACACAGCTAATACGCACCGACCAACTTGTGCTCCACCAGCACATGACTATTCAAAGAACAACCAAGCATACCCTCGGCTCGGAAACTGATACAACACATGATCCTACCATTCAATCGTCATTAGCAGACTCCCCCACTTAGCCCGAAGCCATAGAAAACTTCGTCGGTAATCCAAAGTACCACATCTTCATATCATTGACCGATCTCACACGACTATTTAGCTGAATACCTCAAAAACTCATACAATACTAGTCATGGAACACTCCGAAGACTCTGCCAAATGCTTATCCATCCTTGCAATAGTCAAAAAACATTCCCAAATGCTCTAAAATGATAATATCTGCACCCCGCCGAATGGAAACCTCAAAAGAACCACACGATATCAACTCATCACACAGGAGGTGGCCTCCAGCTATACTCAAATCGATACCTTACCATGAACCCACCTTAATCACAACAGCTAGGCCACCAGCCATACTTCCCAAGTATGTGCTTACCAACCGGATATAAGAACCGCCTTGTACAACAATTGAACTACTGAAAGATTTAACACTTCATCTGCTCTTGAGATTAGACAACACATCACAATGACAAACAAGCATCTATAGCCCTCCGTAACCCATCTGCAGTATCACAGATCGTTGATGCATAACGAATACTGAGTGCGCCACATCACATATGAACGAATGGGAAAAATCAAAATCGTAGGTCTCAAGCTGAAATAAAGTTGCACAATAAAGAAGAAGAATGCAAAAAATTTCCTAAATGCCCTGTAGCCTCTTGAAGATAGGTATGGACGTCATCATACCGATCCGCAAGACTCTACTAGATACTTGCTCATGACTCGTAGGACCTACGAACCTAGTGCTCTGATACCAACTTGTCACGATCCAAAATGCACCAGTCGTGATGGCCCCTAACTCGACCCGCTAGGTAAGCCAACTAACAACCAATACAATCCAAACGAGATTTATAGGAAATTAATGAAAAATAATCTGGACATTTGTATATTAACCCAAGGACTGGTAGTACGAATCATGAGCTTCTAAGAATTTGAAATTTACAAAGCTGGTACAAATAAATACACGATTTGTTTGAAAGTTAAATAGACAAATTAGCAAAATCTAAAGCTACCAAGGACAAGTGGCAGCTATATTCCGGGACGCACAAACATCTTTAGAGTAAGCTCTGACACCACCAGCAGCTCCGCTCTCCAAAATCTGCACGTAAGGTGTAGAAGTGTAGTATGAGTATAATCGACCCCATGTACCCAATAAGTATCTTGTCTAACCTTGTCGAAGTAGTGACGAGGCTTTTTAGTTAGAAGATACTCACCGATAAAACCTGTACTGTAGCTAACAATAGAACTATACTATAGTATAACAAAAAAAGAGTACACGAAACGAATATGCAAAGCAATAACTGAGTACTAGAAGAGATCACAATTCAACATTTTCCAATATATCGACCAATCTTTTCCTTAGAGCAAAAACCAATATGCCACGATAGTCACTCCATAACTTTCACAGCGTGAGGAATGTAGTCAGATACCAAGTCAATTGCACAACAACACCCTTCATGAATTTATCTCATCCTCACCAAATATGCGTATAACAGTACCAACCAGATGGCAAAATGCAGATAACAGTAATGACAAAGTTGAAAATACGCAAGTAGAAATAATGAGCGAGGATATACATATGGGCAACAATAATAATACTAGGAGGAAAGCATAGGAGTAATGACAAATTATGAAAGAAGAATATAAAATTCAACTAACTAGCATGATGGAGCCTAGATATAGATATAACAAATAAGAAGGGAACACATGATCTTTATAAGTTAACAAGTAGAGGCATGAATGACTAACATGGTAGAAGGCATGTACTAAAGTGCAACAAAATAGATACGACATGGATGTAATTATAATACTAGGAAGTAGGCATGATATTTGCAAGTTAAGCAAGTAGAAGGCATGGGCAACACAACAACAATTGAGATGATCTTTATAAGTTAACAAGTAGAGGCATGAATGACTAACATGGTAGAATGCCTGTACTAAAGTGCAACAAAATAGATACGACATGGATTTAATTATAATACTAGGAAGTAGGCATGATATTTGCAAGTTAAGCAAGTAGAAGGCATGGGCAACAAAATAACAATTGAGATAGAGAACAAAGACAAAACAGTAACGATAAGCCACATAAGAGCCATAAGTACGACAATAACAACTCAAGGTAAAGACATGAACATATCTACATGGAAAGGATATCACGACATAATGCATGTACCTTGTCCTCACCTGCACGGAAACACTCTTCGTGCCATGAACTCGTGATAACATAAAATCATGATAATGTAAATGCAATGGCACGACATTACCCTTCGTGCTTTTACTCTCAAATGAAATGGCACGGCATCACCCTTCGTGCTTTACATTCACATAACATGGCACGCCATCACCCTTCGTGCTTTTACACTCACATAACGTGGTACGGCATCACCCTTCATGCTTTTACTCACAAATGATATGTCACTTCGTGCTTTTACTCTCAAAAGATGTGGCACGCCATCACCCTTTGTGCTTTACACTCTCCCTCACATGATAACATATATAAAATGGCACGGCATCACCCTTTGTACTTTACACTCTTCCTTACCAAGCATATGTATATCAATGTCAAACAAGGTAGGAAGCATAAATAACGTCAAGGAGAGTGTTTAAACGAATATTCCAAATGACCCCCATTTCACAACTTTCAAGCCAGCAATAGTTCAATAAACCCTCAAGAACCTTATTATTCAAGTATTTAAACAAATCTCAAGAATGATTTACAACACGAGTATAGAATCTAATATCTCAAGAATATCGACCGTAGCAATGTATTAATGATTAGGCATAATGATGACCGAATTAGACACATAAATGTTTTCTCATATTTCCGTCAAATTTTGATCAAGTTATAATAAATTAAATCTTGGATTGTAACATTTAATCCCACATTCTTAGTATCTAGAAGTCAAGTAAGACATGAAGCAAGAAGGTCAAGTAATTCTACAAGGCACAATTTATAGCATAATTTACCCCCGAGCATGATTAACCCTGGTACATGCATATATGCTCGTCACCTTATATATGTATCACCCCCGCATGTAGAAAATAATGTCAAATAGTAGGAAAATTTCCCTCAATAAAGTTAGGCAAGACACTTACCTCAATTCGGCTAACTCAATACTCAATTTAGCTTTTTCCTTATTCACCTCCGCTCGGCTCAATCTAGCAAATGGTGACTTAAATACATCACACAATTCAAGAGAGAACAATTTCAATTAATAAAGCTATGATCTTTATACAATTTTTTAAAAGTCAACAAAAGTCAACCCTTGGGCCCGCTCGGTCAAAACACGGGCCCAAGGGTAGGTCTTGACTGCCTATAGCCCCACAAGTTCATATAAGTGTTTTGTTTCCAAATTCGAGTCCTATTCGACTCTAAAATCTCAAATTTTTACTTTTCAAAACTTAGACAAAAACCCCAAAATTTTCCCTGGATTCTCATAAATTTGATGTTAAATATAATGTATAATCATGAAATATAATTGAAAATTGATTAAAGGTAATGGTTTGGTATGAAAATTCCTCCAGAAAATCGCCTCCCATCAAAGCTAAGGTTTAAAATATAACAAAATAAAGCCAAGTCTCGGAATTCCTAGCTATATGCAGTCTGCAGATGTCACATTTGCGTCGCGAACCCCGCAAAAGTGAACAACTTGTCGCAAAAGCGAACCAGAAGACTTCCTGTTGAGGTCGCATTTGCGACCCAATACTTCGCAAATGCGAAGACAATTATCTCGCAAAAGCGGCAGGAATCCTCGCAAAAGCGAACAACCACACTTTGCAAATACTTCGCAAATGCGAATCTTCCCTTGCAACCCAATTTCACAAATGCGATGGCCACTTCACAATTGCGATTGTCGCATTTGCGACAAAAATATCGCAAATACGATGACACTAGTACCAACACTCAAAATCAAAGAAAAATCATTGCGAAACCAATCCGAAACTCACCTGAACCCCCGAGGCTCCAAACCAACCACCCACACTAGTCTAAAAATACGACACGAACTCGCTCGCGCGATCAAAACATCAAAATAACCTTCTAAAGCACGAATCGAACGCCAAAATGCATGAAGATCATAATAAACTTCAAGAACTTCTAAAATCGCAACCAAGCGTCCGAACCATTTCAAATTAACTCTGAATGACATCAAATTTAGTGAGTAAGTTCCATATGATGAAATGGACCTACTCGAGGCTTCAAATCATGCACAACAACCCCGAAACGACAAATTGCACCTCAAATCAAAATCAATAAACTTTGCTTTCAACTTCCAAAACTCGCGCTGAAACATATCAGATCAACCTGGATTGAACTCAAGTTTTGCACACAAATCCCAAATGACATAACGAAGTTGTTCCAATTCCCGGAACCACAATCCGATTTGGATATCCTCAAGGTCAACTTCTAATTAAACTTATGAACTTTCCAAACCTTCAAATTTTCAACTTTAGCCAATTAGTGCCGAATCCTTCTAGAGATATCCAAATGCAAATCTGGGCATACGCCCGAGTCCGAAATCACCATCCGAACCTAACAGAACTATCAAAACTCCGATCCGAGGTAAAATGCTAAAAAGTCAAACTTGGTAAACTCTTCCAACTTAAAGCTTCAATCTTGAAGTTCATTCTTCCAAATCGATTCCGAATAACTTGAAAACCAAAATCGATGATTCACGCAAGTCATAATACATCATGCGGAGGTACTCGTACCCTCAAACTACCGAGCGACGTGCAATTGCTCAAAACGACCAGTCGGGTTGTTACAACATTATAATACGTTTTCAAATTAAATTAGTAATAGGAATTTTTAAGAAGTATATCCTACAAGTAATAGGATTTTATATAAGTATTTACTTGTTCAATTTTATATAAATTAGACTGCTGGGAAGTAATTATACTAATAGGATTCCTAAAGGTAATCATCTAGGATTCCTAACATGTAGTATTATGTCCTAAAACTAATAGGATTATAAGGCTAATATCTAGATTTTCGATTATGTCCTTTTTTATGAGTTATTATGCTTAATGTTATAAAGTTATTTTTGTAAACCAACATAATATTCATGCTTTTATAATAATTAGTCTCCATATGCAGGCCTCACACGTAATTTTTTAGCACTAAGAAAATAAAGATGTTACACAAGAGAGTAAATATTAAAAGTGTATAACATTAAACATGCCTAATAGTTAATGTGAGATATGTGAATATACTTGTTACAGAAAAGCATTACTTTCATCCAACTTATGATCTTAAAGATACCACTTTCTTTTTTAAGCTAATTCACCTTTTAAATTTTTTTTTTCCATTGTTACTTTTTTGGTTGCTTATAGGATAAAAAGGATAGGATAAGGAAGATTCCGTGCGTATATGAGAGACTTGATAGATTGAGCCATAAGAACTTGCTTCGTGTTGTGTCGTTTTGTCATATGAAGAAAGAGAAGCATTTGGTCTTTGAATTCGTCAACAATGTTAATTTTCTATTATCTAAATATCTTACTACTATTTAGACTTTCATATAATTAACTAATTAATTAGTCACCGACAATCGTAGCAGATTGATCTTGATTAATATACTTATTAGTTTTTAATGAAACTAACTGTTCTCCAAAAATTTAAGAAAAGACAAACTAAAGATTATATTAGTAAATGCGTTTCCTCTTTTTGGTTCTTTTATGCTAAATAATTAAAATTAGTTGTATTTCAAACATAATTCCTAATTGTTTCCAACTTTTTTTTGGCTTTCATTACACCATCCCTTCTAATAAAGTTTTTACTTTCTTGATCTTGAGGAAGAAGCTCAGTCACTATAAAGTATGTTGTTTATATTATATATATATATATATCAGTATTACAAAGTGAGATGAAATTTAACATTATTAAATTTATGAATATTTCAAAAATATAAATAGAAATAATGTTGAGATTAAGATTAGTCTCGAACCTACTTGAAAGATGATACTATAAAAAAAATATAAAATTTAAATAAAAGTCGATAACTTATGAGCTACAAGGCGTTTCATTATGTAATTTTCAAGTAGATAGACTAATTTAGGTAAACTTCATTCCTTCCAATCCTATATCTGAAAAGTTGACTTTCAAAATTAAACAAAAATATTTATTGAGTAAGAAAGAGGAAGAGAAGTAGAAGAAGGTTATGCAAACATTTCATCTTGTTAAATAAAACCCATTACCTTGTAGCTTGTTATCAAATCCATTTATGGTACTCTATAGTTAAAACTGTGACAAGTTTAACCCACGCACCACTCGTTCCAACCATGAACTTATTCAATAGATGAATCATCTAGTCACAACATCACCAAAAATAATATATATAAATTCTAACAAAGCTTGATAAAAACTCCTAAAACAATAAATTGGTAAAAACAACAACAAACCTCCACAACAAATAGTACATAAATGTCAACCTTACACTAAAAATTAGCGAAAAACAAAAATGGGAGGTGATTGTATAATGTAAGTCAATTTGTCACGACCCAAAAATCAACCGTCGTGATGGCGCCTATAGTGGAGCTAGACAATCCACTACTCAACCATCTCAACACAGTAAAAAACTTTAAAAATTATACGGAAGCAGTTAATATTTAAGAAAACTTTTTAAAAACAGAAATAAATCCACAATGCAATACAAATCTCTCCCAAAACCGGGGTGTCACAGAGTACATGAGTATCTAAGTGTCACAAGTCTGAAATATACTGTCCAACATAGTCCGAAATTAGAAACAATGAAAAGAAAAGACAGAGAAGGAGAAAAAAAATAAGTGCTATGAACGCCGGGCAGCTACCTCGAAGTCTCCAAAGATCAGCTGCACAAGGTATCAACACCCTCTATGTTCAGGAACACCTGGATCTGCACACGAAGTGCAAGGTGTAGCATGAGTACAACCAACTCAGTAAGTAACAATACTAAATAAAGGACTGAAGATAGTGACGAGCTACATAATTATAGTTCATTTCCAGTTGTTTCAACAAAGAAAAATAAACATGCTTTCAAATTCGGGAGTTTAAGTCAAATCAGCTTATACAAGCCAAGTTCAAGTAAAAATCGGATATAATATCTCTCAGAAGTTCATACAGTGGTATATGGAAGCTATGTGCGACAACAATGAAAGCAAATACAGCCTCTCAGGGCAACAATCACTCAAGCTCCCTTAATAGCTCATCACTCGGCACTCAGCCATCAACACTCGCACTCTAGGTACCTGCGCTCACTGGGGGTGTACTGACTCTGGAGGGGCTCTTACAGCCCAAGCACTATAATCCGCACGCACAACTCACGTGCTATAGTATCATATCAGGATCCGTACAGACAACTCAGGTGCTACAGTATAAATATCTGGATCAACACGGACAACTCACGTGCTATGGTATCAACACCTCACAATCAGGCCCTCGGCCTCACTCAGTCATCAACCTCTCTAGTCTCACGGGCTCTCAGTAATCATGGAAAATCAGCCCAAACATGATTTCTAACATGATTTACAATCAAATTTCTATAGCACATGGAGAGCATATAGTTAACAACAAGTTATTCAATTTACAGTTCCACGGAATAGACCAAGTCATAATTTTCACGGTGCACGCTCACACGCCCGTCACCTAGCATGTGTGTTACCTCCAAAACAATCACATAACACATAATCCGGGGTTTCATACCATCAAAATACGATTTAGAACTGTTACTTACCTCAATCCGAGCCTAACTCTACTCCAATACGCCCATGCCTCGCAACTCGGCCTCCGAATGACCCGAATCTAGCCATAAGAAGTACAATACAATCAATACGGGCTAAAGGAATCAATTCCACAAGAAAAATACAAAATTATGAATCAAAATCCAAAATCCCATTCAACCATGAGTCTAACCATATCAAATTTGTTAAAATCCGATATCAAATTGTCACTCAAATCTCGAAAATCAACCCTCCAAATCTCTAGTCTAAAACCCCCAAATTACACCTAAAAAACACACCAACTAGGTGGAAAATCAGTGGGGAAATATAATTATTGAAGAAATATGAACACAAGGAACTTACCTCAAGAATCCCATAGAAAATCCTCTCAAACCTTACCAAAATTCGAGCTCAAAATGTTAGAAATGGTGAAAATTTCGGAAACTTCGTTTATATGGGTTCTACCCAGGCTTTTCCCACCTGCAATCACTAGTGCGCACTTGCGGAACCGCTTATGTGGCTAAATCTCCATTTTTGCAAAATTCACTAACTCAGCTGCCTTCGCTCCCCCGAGCCTTGGACCGCATCTGCGCAATCACAAGTGCGGAACAGTCCATCGCACCTGCCTAAAGGCCCGCATATGCGCCCATCGCGCCGCTTTAGCGACCACACAGGTGCGGGAGAATCTTCCCACCTGCGACCTATGATCATCTCTTCCTTGCCCGTTTTTACGGCTCTCTTCCCGCTTCTGCAGGCTCGCATCTGCGGTGCCCACTCCGCAAGTGCGATTACACCAGCAGTCCTCAAACTTCAGCAGCTCTTCAACTTCAAACATAGATCCGTTAACCTCCCGAAATCAACTCGAGGCCCCTCGGACCTCAACCAAACATGTCAACAAGTCCCATAACCTCATACGAACTTAGTCGAACCTTCAAATCACCTCAAACAACATCAAAAACACAAATCACACTCAGTTCAAGCCTAATGAACTTTGAAACTTCCAAATTCTACAAACGACGCCGAAACCTATCAAACCACGTCCGATTGACCTCAAATTTTGCACACAAGTCAAAAATGACACTACAAACCTATTACAACTTCCAAAATCAGAATCTGACCTCGATATCAAAAAATCCACCTCCGTCAAACTTTCCAAAATTCCAACTTTCGCCATTTCAAGCCTAATTCTACTACGGACCTCCAAATCACAATCCGGATACGCTCCTAAGCCAAGATCACTCAACGGAGCTAACAAAAAAATCAAAACTCAAATCTAGGGTCATTTACACATAAGTCAACATCCGTTCAACTTTTCCAACTTAAGCTTTCAATTGTGAGACTAAGTGTCTCAATTCATTCCAAAATCCTTCTGGACCCGAACCAACTACCCTGATAAGTGATAAAACAACAGTAAAGCACAAAATGAGCAGAAAATGGGGGAACGGGGCTAAAATTCTTGAAACGACCGGCGGGGTTGTTACATCCTCTCCCTCTTAAACAAATCATCCTCGAACGGGTCTAGAAACATACTTGGAGTCTCAAATAGGTGTGAATATCTGCTCCGCATCTTCCGTTCAGTCTCCCAAGTATCATGCTCAACTGGATGACCTCTCCACTGTATCTTTACTGAAGCTATATCCTTTGACCTCAACTTTCGAACCTGCCGACCCAAAATAGCCACCGACTCCACATCATAAGTCATATCACAATCCAGATGAACCGTGCTGAAATCCAAAACATTATATGGATCGCCAACATAGTTCCAGATCATAGAAACATGAAATACTAGATGCACACTCAAAAACCTAGGTGGAAAGGAAAGCTCGTAATCCACCTCCCCAATCCTCCGAAGTACTTCAAACAGCCCAATGTACCGAGGGCTCAACTTCCCTTTTTTTTTCGAACCTCATAACACCCTTCATGGGTGAAACCTTCATCAGGACCTTCTCCCCAACCATGTAAGCAACATCACGGACCTTTCAGTTGGCATAACTCTTCTGTCTGTACTGCACCGGGCGAAGCCGCTCCTGAATCAATTTAACCTTTTCCAATGCATCCTGAACCAAGTCAGTATCCAAAAGCCTAGCCTCCCCAGGTTCGAACCAACCCACCAGAGATCTACACCATCTCCTATATAAAGCCTCATACAGAGCCATCTGGAGGCTTGACTATTAGCTGTTGTTGTAGCAAACTCCGCGAGTGGCAGAAACTGATCCTAAGAACCTCCAAAATCAATGACATAAGTGCGTAGCATGTCCTCCAATATTTGAATAGTGCGCTCAGACTGTCCGTCCGTTTGAGGGTGAAATGTTGTGCTCAACTCAACCTAGGTGCCCAACTCTCACTATACTGCTCTCTAGGGATGTGATGTAAACTGCGTACCTCGATCTGAAATGATGGACATTGGCACACCATGAAGGAGGACAATCTCTCGAATGTAAATCTCAGCCAATGGCTCCGAAGAATAGGTAGTACCAACTGGAATGAAGTGCACATACTTGGTTAGCCGATCCACAATCACCTAAATAGCATAGAACTTCCTCGAAGTCCGTGGGAGCCCAACTATGAAGTCCATGGTGATCCGCTCCCACTTCCACTCTGGAATCTCTGTCCTCTAAAGCAATCCACTCGGTCTCTGATGTTCATACTTCACCTGCTGACAATTAAGGCACTGAGATACAAACCCCACTATATCCTTCTTCATTCTTCTCCAGCAATAGTGCTGCCTCAAGTTCTGATACATCTTCACTGCACACGGATGAATGAAATACCGTAAACTGTGGGCCTTCTCACATGTAGCCCATCCACATTGGGCACACAAGTCCCACACTACATCCTCAATAACCCATCATCCCCAATAGACACATCTCTGGAATCACCTTGCTGAACCCTGTCCTTGAGGATAAGCAAATGAGGATCATCATATTGGCGCTCTCTGATGCGATAAAATAAGGAAGACCGAGAAACCACACAAGATAGAACCCGACCGGGCTCCAAAATATCCAATCTCACAAACCAGTTGGCCAAGGTCTGAAAATAAACTGCAAGAGGTATCTCACCAACAAGAATGAATGCAAGGATACCCATGCTCACCGCCTTTCTACTCAAGGCACTACAACAAATTTAGCCTAAGGCCACATCCGTTTTTGACACGCTTGAAAAGCGTGGCCAAATATATCTATGAAAACACTTTATAAGGGTCGTCTTTGAAAATAACTTTTGGTTACGATTTGTTAGGTGAAAATTATAAAGGTTTCCTATTAATACTATATACTACACTTTTTAAGTATTTCCAAATCATAAATTATGGGCAACATTTATTCGTATGGGATGCAACGCTTTCTGAGTGTACTTGTTAATATTTGTCAAGGCAACTCTATATAGGCGTGCTCTAAAATATTTTCTAAAAGTTTCCGCTTACAATTTCCCCCTAAAATTTTGCTAAAAAACTATGCCCTAAAATATTTCGCTAAATCCTACCTTCCAGATTTTACACACACTAAAAGAATCTCCTCGTTCTTCTTCCCTAAAATTACATAAGCAAGTTGAGGGCTCTTCTCTTATCTTTTAGCAGATTGAGTAAAGCAGAATAGAATGAGTTGAAATATTTTTGTTGGGTTATGTGGAAATCAAATTCAATTGGGGATTTTATTGTTAAGGGCTTACAGCCGCTTCAAAAATCCTGTTTTAAGATGACTGTCAATTTTAAATTTAAGCTCTATTATTTTGTGATGGAAGTTTTTATTCTTGATAGGATAATACTTTTATTTTCTCTATGGTGTTTGCTCTCAAAGAAAGAGATCTGATACTCGCAAAGCCTCTTTGATTTAGTTTGTTGTCTTACATTTCTTAACTTTAGAGACAAATGAATATAGCAATTTTTGTAGATGATGCGTCCGGATTATTATCATACGTTTTTTAATGTTGAGAATATCTGCTATTTGTACCTGTTCGCTAGGTGGTGGAAGTATTTTGCTCTTATTGATTGAGGATTACTTACCTGATATGCGTGCTTTTTCGCTCGTCTGTTAAGGTAAAGTGTAATTGTTAATGTCCATTCCATCGTGTTGTTATTATGTTGACTATTTATCAGTTGTAAGTAGCAGAGATCATGATGCAGATTTACATATGTTTGTGGAGAATTGTTACATATATTTGTTCATATCCTCGTTGTTTAAAACTAAGAAGAAGAAAAATAAAATTAGTAATATCTTACCACCTGGTCTACTTTTCTTGAAAGAAATTCTTTACGGTTCTTACTTCTCAAAGTCATAATATTAATGTTTATTTAGTTTTGGTCAAAGCCAATAATGTGTATAATTTGAATGAACTTTGCGGCTTGAAATGACTCTCATAATCTGTGGATGTGCTAAAAGCATATTTTGAGTTGTTATAACAATAGTTCTTTTTGTATGTCGTGGGGAATATGCTGAAATATTTAAGAACACACAAAAAAGAGGAAAATGATTTATGCTAATAATTTGTTGAGCAAAAATATTAAGAGACAAGGTAATAGATGATTGAAATAATTTATTGATCAACGCTAGTTCTAAATGGACGAAAATAATAGGAGTAGAAAATGTCAAAATTGGCAAATGTTTTACTTATTGCCACAATAAAATAGTTTCTTTGTTATCTATAAAAGCAGAGATTGACATGATTTGCATTTTAAGTCTCATACCAATTCAGATTGACAAAGCTTTTAAATTTTACTAAAGAATTTTCTTTAAAACTACTTTTGGGTATTATTACAAGTCTAGATATTAATGTTAGCAACTTGTGTATTTCACATGTGTATGTGGCTTTCAAAGAACTACTTGCGTGTTTAATTGACAGAAGTTGAAATAGTTGGGTGCTTGATCTGGATGGAAGTTTTGATGCATCTTCTAAAAGATAAAAGGGTGCAGAACTTACACCTTGAATTGATTGATCAATTAAACTAAGAAAATGAATATAGATGATAATTGTCCGCTTTGAGCTGATTTTTGAACTTAATCAGTTATTTTATTGTTTAAACAGTGGCAACTGAAAGCGGACAATCATTGTTATTAGTTGATGTATTTGCCACTGTGGTTTAAAAGACTCAAATACTAAATAATTCTCACTCAATTGATTATGTCTGACACAACCTTATTGTTCTCACTTTTCTATCAATTAGTTTTACTTTGAATATATCTTAATTGCTCTTGAGAAGTTAGAGCTCAATCTAACAATCCCAGAATGTTGGAATGCTTGTATTTTGTGAAGTGTGGTTGGTAGGCTTTTTCTAAAGTTCCAGGACACACTACATTTATTTTAGGTGATTAGGTCTATAAGAAGTAACATCAGACAAATTCCATCTTTCCTGCTCTCTTATTATTTCTCACCATATTCAGTAAAAACTAGAACACCCGTAAGAACAACACTGTAATATTAGTAATCTAGCTCAGCATGAATGCTTTATGTATAACTCTAATATGGTACTCCTATTCTTTTTTCTGATTTATTTTAATTTCTTCTGAACTTACTCTTATTTCTCTTTTTTCTGTTTGTTGACAAAACCATCTACGAGTTCTGGCAGTGTCTACTTGGTTTGAGTTTATATCATTAAAATTATAACTTTTTGTGCTTTTCTAGATGTCTATTTGTTTTTAGATTATAGTTTGGCTTTTTTGTTTTACTGATTTAATCATTTATGATTTTATATGTAATTATACTGTTCGTGGCTTCCAGCTTGTTTATTCACAAAAATCAAGGTATGCGTGCTATTATACAACAATCCAGGATAATCCCACTAGTGGGGTCTGGGAAGGGTAGTGTGTACGTAGACCTTACCCCTACCCTGGGGTAGAGAGACTGTTTCTAATAGACCCTCGGCATCCTTCCCTCCAAGAACTCCCCACCTTGCTCTTGGGGTGAGGGTAACTCGAACTTACAACCTCTTGGTTGGAAGTGGAGGGTGCTTACCACTAGAGCAACCCACTCTTGTCGTATGCGTGCTATTATATTGTTAGCAATATTTAGTAAAGAAAAAAATAAATTACACTGAGCTAATTTGCTGCTTATTCCATCTATTATCAAGGTACTTGATGATTTTCGTCATAATTCAATCTATATGAAAACGTTATAGGTAAAATTTCATCAATTCTACTGAAGCGCTGAAATATAAGTGAATTTCTAATCTAAGGTGTTACTACTTCCTAATGAATTCCTGTGGGAAGAGTATCTCGTTCTTATTTCTTGGTGTTTGTACTGGATATTTCGTACCATATTGGTACCATGATAATATTGAAAAAATTTATATTTAGTTATCAATTATCTTTTTGTGTAAGCTATTATGATCATCCTCCATCTACTGAGATTCAATCTTGTTTTGGCCTTCCATCATGTGACTTTTTCTTCAAACAGCAGTAAACATGTTGATGACCCGAAATCTTGTTCTCCCTATTCATCTTGTAGTTTATTCAATAGATGTAAGTACATCTGCCTAATTTATAGTACTCATATTATAATATATATTGGAAGCTGAAATAGATATCATTTTTTCACATTATTTGTCTCAGTTGCAGGTATTGGAAGACATACCTACTAAAGAGAATAAAGAAAATGCAAATGGGGAACTCAAAGCTTACAAACATTCAGAAGTTTCTATGGGTTTAAACAAGAAAAGCTCACACACTGATTAGATTAATGGTGCTGTCAAACTTACAAAAATGGATCGGTCACAAAATCAGGAGATGATGTGAAACGTGTTAAAAGAGCCATGTATTAGAAACGAAACTTGTAGCTAAGGGGATATCAAACGGGGTTTCTAATAGATGCTAACTTCAATTGATTAATATGTGTAAAGTGTTATCATGATACATAAATTTTATTTTTTTAGTTTATTGTTAGGTTGCACCTTTGAACAACTGGTTTTACTAGTTAATGTAGTACATGATATATAAGTGTACGCATTTGAACTTTTTTATTTATTTGTTATTTGATGCAGTTCTTGAGATCTTCATACTTAGCAATGATCTCAAAATATTTGGTAATATATGTTAGGTAATAAATGTGATTACTTGGGATATTAAAAAAATGTAATTTTATAAAAAAAATAGCACTTTACATGGATTCTTGCAGAAGCTATGCTTGAACAATGTGGCCTACGAGGTTCCAAAAGCCACACTTTGAAAGTGTTGCTGCAGGACTTAAAAAGAATTATAGTATAAGGGGTATGCACAAGCATGGTCTTTGTACCTTATAGGTCACACTTTTGAAGCTTGACTTCTAAAGCAACACTTCAAAAGTGGGGCCTTAGGGAAATGATTACGCCAATTTAGGCCACCCCGTTAAAAGCGTTGCCTAAAGTCAAAAAGTGTGGCTTTTGCTCAAATGCCACACTTATTGCTAGTTTAGGCTACATTTTTCAACGATCTACAAGGCTATCACCTTCTTTGGCCAGATCTCAAGGGTGGCTGAAGGCCTAAAATGTTGTAGTGAGGCACCGGCCACCACATTGATCTTCTTGGGATGATACAAAATGGTGATATCATAGTCCTTTAGCAACTCCAACCATCTGACTCAAATTTAGATCCTTTTGTTTGAACAAGTGATGGAGACTCCGATGATCCGTAAACACCTCACAAGACACACCGTAGAGATAAAGCATCCAAATCTTCAATGCATGAATGATGGAAGCTAACTCCAAATTATGAACAAGGTAGTTATTCTCATGAGGCTTCAACTGTCACGAAGCATAAGCAATCACTCTACCCTTCTGCATCAAGACACACCCAATAACAATCCGAGAAGCATCACAATATACTGTGTAAGATCCTAAAGCTGAAGGCAAAACTAGAACTGGAGTTGTGGTCAAGGCAGTCTTGAGCTTCTGAAAGCTCTCCTCGCACTCATCCGACCACCTGAAAGGAGCACCCTTTTGGGTCACAATTTGGTCAAGGGTGATGCAATAGACGAGAAACCTTCCACGAAGCGACGATAATAACCGGCCAAGATGGGAAAGCTCCGAATCTCCATAGCTGAGGACGGTCTGGGCCAACTCTGAACTGCCTCTATCTTCTCCGGATCCACCTGAATACCCTCACTGGACACCACGTTCCCCAATAATGCCACTAAACTAAGACAAAACTCATACTTGAAGAACTTTGCATAAAGCTTCTCCTCCATCAAGAGCTGTAGCACAATCCTCAAATGCTGGGCATGCTCCTTCTGGCTATTAGAGTACATCAGGATATCATCAATGAACACTATAACAAACGAGTCGAGATAAGGCTGAAACACATTATTCATCATATGCATGAACACTGCTGGGCCGTTGGTCAGCCCAAAAGGAATCACAAGGAAGTCCTGAATGCTGTCTTTAGAATATTCGAGTCCCGAATCTTCAACTGGTGATACCCAGACCTCAAATCAATCTTGGAGAACACCCTTACTCCTTGAAGCTGGTCAAACAGATCATCAATACGTGGCAAAGGATACTTGTTCTTGATTGTAATTTTGTTCAACTGCCTATAATCAATGCACATCCTCATAGTACCATCCTTTTTCTTCACAAACAGTACTAGTACATCTTAAGGTGACACGCTAGGCCGAATAAACCCCTTATCAAGGAGTTCCTGAAGCTACTTCTTCAATTTCTTCAACTCAGCTGGTCAGATATGATATGGTGAAATAGAAATGGGTTGAGTGCCGGCACCAAGTCAATACCAAAGTCAATATCCCTGTCAGGCGGCATGCTCGGCAGGTCTGCAGGAAACAAATCCGGAAACTCCCGCACCACTAGAAAAGAATCAATAGTGGGAGCATTAACACTAACATCCCTCACAAAGGGAAAATAAGATAAACAACCTTTCTCAACCATCTACCGGGCCTTCAAATATGAAATTACACTGCTGGGAACATAATCTACAAAACCTATCCACTCAATCCTCGGCAATCCAGGCATCGCGAACGTTACGGTCTTAGCATGACAATCTAAAACAAAATGACACGGAGACAACCAATCCATACCCAAGATCACGTCGAAATCGACCATACTAAGCAATAAGAGATAAACTATAGTCTCCAGACTCCCAATAGTCACTACGCACGATCGATATACACGGTCCACAATAATAGAACTTCCCACCGGCATAGAGGCATGAACCGATGAAACTAAGGACTCATGGGGCATATCCAGATAATGAGAAAAGTATGATGAGACATACGAATAAGTGGAACGAGGGTCAAGTAATACAGAGCCATCCCTGTGGCAAACTGAGACAATACCTGTGATCACTGCATCTTAAGCAATGGCATCTGGTATGGCGGGAAGAGCATAGAATTGGTCCTGACCGCCACCTGATCGGCCTCCCCCTCTAGGGCGACCTCTAGCTGACTAAGCCCTACTCGAGCTGGCTGAACGAGTCGTGTAGCTGTTGGTGCTGGTGCCATCGGTCGATAACTCTACTGTGGAGTCCACTCAATAACCTAGGGAAATCTCTCTTGATATGACCAAGATCTCCGCACTCGAAACAATCCCTCATCTGACGGAAATGCTGCTCCTGATACCCCAAGGAACTACCCATAAAAACCTGAGCAGACGAGGCATGGTGAGAACTCTGCACTGGTAGTGCACTGAATTAAGACTGGCCTAAGCGAGCATTGTAAGAACCGTGGCTAACTGATGCACCACGATGAGCTGGTTGAGCCGTCTGAGCATGCCTGTAAGGACGACCCCTACCGTGGTGGAACTGACCGCCGGAAGGAACACTACTAAAACCACCTGAACCATAAGGCCTCTTGGCCTCCCTCTCTACCCGATCCTGGCTGCGAACCATCTCTATATGCCGAGCAATGTCAACCACCTCATCAAAAGTAGCACTGGATACCCTCTCTCGAGTCAAAGAAACTTCAACTAATATGTGAGGCCATCAATGAACCTCTTGATCCTCTCCCTATTAGTGGGAACCATCCAAATCGCATGGCGGGCCAACTAAGAAAACCTCATCTCGTACTGCATCACAGACATACCCTCCAAATGTAACTACCCAAACTGTCTGTGCAGCTCCTCTCTGCGAGACTGCGGCACGAATTCTCTAAGAAGAGAATGGAGAACTCATGCCAAGTAAGTGGTGCTGCACCGACTGACTTGCGCCTCTCATAAGCCCCCCCACCATCTGAAAACAGCCCCAAAGAACTGAAAAGTAGTGAACGAGACCCCACTGGTCTCCAAATTACCCGTTATCCGAAGCATCCGCTCACACTTATCTAGAAAGCACTGAGAATCATCTGACTTAGCACCGCTAAAAGATGGAGTTCGAAGTCTCTCAAATCTCTCAAGTCTCTTCTGCTCATCATCATCCATAACGGGGACCACCGGGGACTTAGCAGCTGCAGCTTGCTGGATTGGTAGTGCCTCTGGTGTCTGGAGTCCCTGCATCACCTACTCTGTGTACGGGCGGCAGGAGTCTAGGTGCCTCCCGTGGCCTGAGAAGTGGATGCTGCGGCCGGAACAGAGACCGCCTGAGCAAGACTGGTACACACGGTCAAAATCTCAGCTACGGCCTCCTGAAAGCCTAGAATCACAATAGGCACAACTGGTGCCTGAGCTGGACCCACTGGCTCAACCGTATCTGGTACCTGATCCTGAGTTGGAGCAACCGGTGGGTCTGCAGGTGTACGAGTTGCACCTCAGCCCCTACCGCGGCCTCTCGCGGCCCTAGCTGGTGGTACTGGTGGTCGTCTATCCTGCCTAGTAGTACGTGGTCTCACCATCTATGAGATAATAGAATAACAAAAGTTTAGTTACCAGAATCAACAAATTCGCCACGACAAGAATTCAAGAATGTGAATTTTCCTAAGGGTTCGACAGCCTCTCGAAGATAAGTACAGCCGCCTCTGTACCGATCTGCAAGACTCTACTAAACCTGCTCATAACTCGTGTGACCTATGTAACCTAGGCTCTGATACCAACTTGTCACGACCCAAAAACTAACCGTCGTGATGGCGCATATCATTGAACTAGGCAAGCCACTGCTCAACCATCTAAACCTAGTAAAAAACTTTGAAAATTATATGGAAGCAGTTAATATTTAAGAAACCCTTTTAAAAAGATAAATAAATCTGCAAAGCAATACAAATATCTCCCAAAATCGAGGTGTCACAGGGTACATGAGTATTTAAGTGACACAAGTCTGAAATACACTGTCCAACATAGTGTGAAACTAGAAACAATCAAAAGAAAATATAGAGAAGGAGAAAACAACAAGGGGTGCGAACGCCGGGCAGCAACCTCGAAGTCTCCAAAGATCAGTTGCACAAGGTATCAACACCCGCTATGTCCGGTAACACCTGGATCTGCACACGAAGTGCAGGGTGTAGCGTGAACACAACCAACTTAGTAAGTAAAAATACTAAATAAAGGACTGAAGATAGTGACGAGCTATACAATTATAGTTTTTTCCCAATAGTTTCAACAAGGAAGAATATACATGCTTTCAAATCCGGAAATTTAAGTCAAATAAGTTTATACAAGCCAAGTTCAAGTAAAAACCGGATATATTATCTCCCAAAAGTTCATACAGTGGTATATGGAAGCTATGTGCGACAACAATGAAGAAAATACCTCATGGCAACAGTCACTCAGGCTTCCTCAATAGCTCATCACTTGGCACTCAGCCCTCAACACTCGCACTTAATAGGTACCTGCACTCACTGGGGGTGTACAGACTCAGGAGGGGCTCCTACAACCCAAGCGCTATAATCCTCACGGACAACTCACGTGCTGTATGGACAACTCTCGTGTTGCATGGACAACTCACATGCTGCACGGACAACTCACGTTCTATAGTATCATATCAGGATCCGCACGGACAACTCACGTGCTACAGTATAAATATATGGATCCGCACACACAACTCACATGCTATGGTATCAATACTTCACAATCAGGCCCTTCGGCCTCACTTTGTCATAACCTCTCTAGTCTCACATGCTCTTTGTAATCATGGGAAATCAGCGCAAAACAGAAATGATATAATGTATCAACAAGGAAAATAGAGACTGAGGTATAATATGAAAGTAAGACTATGACTGAGTACAAGTAGCAATTAGCAGGAAGGTTCAATAGGTATCATAGCCTCCGTGGGACTCTACAGTACCAACACATTGCCTAAACAAGATTTCTAACATGATTTACAGTCAAATTTCTATAGCACATGGAAAGCATATAGCTAACAACAAGTTATTCAATTTACAGTTCCACATAATGGACCAAGTCACAATTCCCACGGTGCACAACCACACACCCGTCACCTAGTATGTGTGTCACCTCCAAAACAATCACATAACATATAATTCGGGGTTTCATACCCTCAGAACTAGATTTAGAACCGTTAATTGCCTCAACCCAAGGCAAACTCTACTCCAATACACACTTGCCTTGCAACTCGGCCTCCGAATGACCCGAATCTAGTCACATGAAGTACAATACAATTAATATGGGCTAAAGGAATCAATTCCACAAGAAAAATACGAAATTATGGATCAAAATCTTAAATTGGCTTCAAGCCGGCCTCCGGGCCCACATCTTGAAGTCCAACAAAAGTCACAAAATCCGAAAGCCCATTCGACCACGAGTCTAACCATATCAAATTTGTCAAAATCCAACATCAAATTGCCATTTAAATCTCCAAAATCAACTCTCCAAATCCCTCACCTCAAACCCCCAAGTTACACCTCAAAAACACATCAACTAGATAGAAAATCAGTGGGGAAATATAATTATTGAAGAAAGATGAACACAAGGAACTTACCTCAAGAATCCCCTCGAAAATCCTCTCAAAAATCCTTTAAAAAATCTCCAAAATCCGAGCTCAAAATGTTAGAAATGATGAAAATTTTAGAAACTTCACTTATATAGGTTCTGCCCAGGCTTTTCGCACATGCGACCACTAATGCGCACCTGCGGAACCGCTTTTGCGGTTAAATATCCGCTTTTGCAAAATTCACTATCTCATCGCACATGCGCAAAGGCCCACATATGCGCCCATCGCGCCGCTTCTACGACCATGAAGGTGAGGGAGAATCTTCGCACCTGTGACCTCTTCTCATCTCTCCCTTGCCCGCTTATGCGGCTCTCATCTCGCTTCTGCGGGCTCGCACCTGCGATTACACCAGCAGTCCTCAAATTTCAGCAGCTCTTCAACTTCAAACATGGATCCGTTAACCTCCCGAAATCAACCCGAGGCCCCTGGGACCTCAACCAAATATGACAACAAGTCCCATAACCTCATACAAACTTAGTCAAACCTTCAAATCACCTCGAACAACATCAGAAACACGAATCACACCCCAATTCAAGAATGAATTTTGAAACTTCCAAATTCTACAAACGACACCGAAACTTATCAAACCACGTCCGATTAACCTCAAATTTTGCACACAAGTCACAAATGATACTACGGACCTACTCCAACTTTCGAAATCGAAATCCGACCCAATATCAAAAAGTACACCCCCGTTCAATCTTTTCAAAATTCCAACCTTCCAATTTCATGCCTAATTCTACTATCGACCTCCAAATCACAATTCGGACACGCTCCTAATTCCAATAGCACTCAACGAGGCTAACGAAACCATCAAAACTCGAGTTCGGGATCGTTTACACATAAGTCAACATCCGATTAACTTTTCCAACTTAAGCTTTCAATTGTAAGGCTAAGTGTCTTAATTCATTCCAAAATGCTTCCGACCTGAACCAACTATCCCGATAAGTCATAAAATAACAGTAAAACACAAAATGAACAAGGGAAACAAGGCAACAATTACCGAAACGACTGGCCGGATTGTTACACAAGTCCTCAAGCGAGACAATCCATGTTATTTGGTACGCAAAAAAAGTCAAAATATTCCACACCTCATGAAAATCTCCACTAAATTCTTCTTTCCGTGTCCTCCATTAATCAATTCTCCTTCTTGATCAATTATATACCATATCTGAATGATTAGCCTAAAAAAAAAGTATATTTTATCTTAGACTAAATGTTCTTTGCTTGGCTAAAGTTGATACCTGCATTTTTTATTGCAAAGATCTTATCAAAAAGTTATATAAAGAACGTAACACATTCCTACTCAAATTCTATGATCAAGCAATTCATTCCTGTTCAAATTTGGATTCCTATAAACGGAAGAATATTCATAGAAATCAAATTCTAGTTGATATAAAAAATTCTAATATTGCCACATTTACCCAATATCAAGTCAGTTATTTGAATGATTTATTAACTTAGAAAGGGAAAAAAAGTTGATCAATGTTTCGGGAATAATTTAGTCGTTCAACATTTAGCACAAAATATCCGTACTTTTATAATAATATAGATAAATAGATAAAGATATAGATAGATATAGATATAGATATAGATTATGAGCTCAGAGGAATTGTTGACCATGTAATTCATTAGTCCATGTTGGTTTACCGGTTGATCTAGGAAAAATATTTTTATTTTATTTTATCCATTTGGTAAATCTGCTGATCTAAGTTGGTTTTAATCTCTTTTTGTAAAAATATTTTTAATATTATCTGTGCATCCACTTAGGTACTAATCTATACACTATATTAAAAGCATGAATACTCGTAGCGAAATGTCATTCGTCTTTTTTATCCTTTAAAAAAGAGTTTATATTGGATAAAATAGTCATTTAATTATTTTTTTAATAGTTAAGACTTTAAAATCAACTAAAATTTTAATTATCTTATTCGAATTGTGTACCTAATAAATTCTAAAATTTAGGAAGTCAAAATCAAACAAAGTTTTACCTTATACAAATTATTTTCCTATTACTTGAATTTGCACTATCGTCTATTAACTACCACAATTTTCCATCCTACAGGATTCTCTTTATGTAGTACTTTTACTCTGTTTTGAAACTATATAAGAAACACTTCTTCCAATATGAAGGTATGAACGTGCATTGATGCAATTGAGGAATTTACTACTCCTTTCTGTCTATTTTTTCTTCCTTCTAGGTAGGTGGAACTTGGAAGCATCATCGGATGTAATTATTATAATTTACGTAATAATCTGATCGGTCATTTTTTTTTTTTAGATTCCCGGTCCCCTGATTAAGACTTCCCGTATGTGCTTTTATTGTTTTATGACTTAAAGGGATGGTTGGTTTAGGTTTGCCAGGTTCGAGTTGAAATTGGAACACTTAGTTCCTTAATAGTGGCCTATGATGGTGTCACGATCCCAAATCCTAAGCCGGCCGTGATGGCGCCTATCATGGAACTAGGCTAGCCAACCATTTACTGTCATAATTTCCAAAACTAGCAGATTAAAACAGCAAAATGAGATAAACAATTTATACACTACCCCAAAACCTGGAGCCAACTGTCATGAGCACCTAGTACGATAAATACAATGTACAATAAGGTGACTTGCTACTACAAAAGTGTGAAGTACGAAAGACAAAAATTATGAACTGAGGAAAGGAAATGAGGTGAGCTGGGGATGCTGAGCAGCTACCTCGATCCTCGAACAAACTCCAAGCACGTCCGAAAATCAACTAGTGAGATGGTCCGGCACCTGGATCTGCACACAAAGGTGCAGGGAGTAACATGAGTACGCCAACTCAGTAAGTAATCAAAGTAACTAAAAACTTGAGTGTAGTGACGAGCATTTATAAATCATGATTTCATAAAACAGTAATTCAACTTTTATTAGAAGGCTCAGATAAAGAAGGGAGAGAAAAGCAGTAAAATCCACAATTTAACAACCATCCAGGCACAATATCTCTCATAACAAGGTATCTCAGTCACTCATGACTCCATTATCAGTATCTCATGCTCACACTAAACACTCGTACTCAACAAGTACCATGAATACACACAACTACTGCGACGGGCATATATATATATATATATACTGCTACGGCGTGCAGCCCGATCCACATAACATATGCTGTGGCGTGCAGCCCGATCCATATAATAGTCGACTGCGCCCACTGGGGTGTACAGACTCCGGAGGCGCTCCTACAACCCAAACGCTATATTTGCTGCGGCGTGCAGCCCAATCCAATATGTATATTGTTGCGGCGTGCAACCCGATCCTTATATAACATATATTACTGCGGCGTGCAGCCCGATCCATACATAATATAAGTTGATGCGTTGTGCATCCCAATCCATGACAATCCTCACATACTCGGCTCTCGGCCTCACTCAGTCATCCTCACAAGCCACTCGGGCAATTCATCTCAACTCACGGGACTCAGCCCAAAATACCTCTCAGAGTTTCAAAATAGTGTGGTAACAGTGAAAATAACAACAACTAGAAAACATGACTGAGCTCACAATTGTTCTATCAGGATAGTGTAAGAATAGTGTAAAAGTACCTCTGAGGGTCTAAACAGGTCGGCACAAGTTCCCAAACATGGCTCACAGCCCATAAACAAGTATAAATTTCTAAAATACAGGATGTCGTAAGGTTTCAAATCGAATACGCGGCTTAAAAGTCGCTGCGGAACGGACCAAGTCACAATCCCTATCGATGCACGCCCACACGCTCGTCACCTAGCATGTGTGTCACCTCATTTACCAAAACAATATAAAATAAGGGGGTTTCATACCCTCAGGTTCAGAGTTACAATCGTTACTTACCTCAAAACAGCCCAAAAGCTACTCCGCGATGCCCTTGCCCCTCGAATTGGCTCCCAATTGCTCTGAGTCTATCACAAATCAGATCAATAACATCAAAAT
The DNA here is from genome assembly GCA_005239505.1 of Nicotiana paniculata. Lineage (NCBI taxonomy): Eukaryota > Viridiplantae > Streptophyta > Magnoliopsida > Solanales > Solanaceae > Nicotiana > Nicotiana paniculata. Next base: position 7,632 of record ML311709.1, on the reverse strand, counting down.
ATGCTAGGGAGATGAACCCCAATCGAAAACTATCAAAATTAGGAAAAATTCCCAAAATTGGCCAAACCCGAGCCCCGAGCCCCGAGCCCACATCTCGGAATTCGATAAAAATCACAAAACTAGAATCTTCATTCCGTCACGAGTCTACCCATACCAAATTTACCAAAATTCGGCCTCAATTGCCCACTCAAATCATCAAAAGAAATTTCCAATTCTCCCTCCCATTTTCCCCAAATTTGTACTTTAATTCCTCAAAATTGCATGGTAAAAATCAAGACTAATTCATGAAATTAAACCAAAAGTTATTGAAGAACACTTACCACAAGAATCCCACTAAAAATCTCGTCCAAATTCTCCTTCCCCCGAGCTCTCTAATGGAATATTGAGTTATGGCCAAAAACCCCCGAAATTAGAACTTAAAAGTTGTCTGCCCAGGTCACTTTCTTCACTGCGATCGCGGGACTTCCCACGCTATCGCGAAGAACAAGTCTGCTGCCCCATAAAATTATCCTACGCGATCGCACAAGACCAAACGCGATCGCATTGCTTCCCTTCCCTCACGTACGCGATCGCAGCCCCATACATGCGATCACATAGAAGAAAAAGAACACTGCCTCAGAACAAACCTATGCGATCGCATTCCCACTATTGCGATCGCATATAAGGAAACCAGTGGGCAAAAATTACTACAACAGTCCCTCTAAGGCCAAACACACTCCGATAACCACACAAAACTCACCCGAGGCCCTCGGGACCTCAACCAAACATACCAACACATCCCATAACCTCATTCAAACTTAGTCGAGCCTTCGAAACACCAAAAATAACGAAAAAACATCAAAATCACATCAAATTCTAGCCTATGAACTTTGAAACTTCTAAATTCCACCAATGATGCTAAACCAACCAAAACACGTCCGAATGACCTGAAAATTTGCACACATATCTAAAGTGACATTACGAACCTTCTCCAACTTCCGGAATTCCATTCCGACCCCGATAGCCTATTTTCCCTTGCCGACCGGAAATCACCAAACTAACTTTCGCCAATTCAAGCCTAATTCTACACCGGACATCAAAACTTCATTTTGAACACACTCCTAAGTACCAAATCACCTAACAAAGCTATCCGAGCCATAAAATCCACATTCCGAGGTTGTTTACCAATAAGTCAACTCCCAATTGACTTTTTCAACTATTAAGCTAATTTAAGAGACTAAGTGTCTCTGTTCTCACCACGCACTCCGAACCCGAACCAACCGACCCAACACAACATAAATAGGATAAGCAACATACGATAAAGCAGAAACAAGGGAAATTGAGGCTAAAATTTCACGGAACAACTGGGATGTGAACTGAGTACCTCTGCCGGAAATGATAGAAACTGGAACCCCATGCAATCGAACAATCTCCCGGATGTAAATCTTAGCTAACCGCTCCGAAGAATAAGTAGTACCAACAGGAATGAAGTGCGCGGACTTGGTCAGCCGATCCACAATAACCCATATAGCATCAAACCTCCTCGAAGTCCATGGAAGCCCAACTACGAAGTCTATGGTGATCCGCTCCCACTTCCACTCCGGAATATCTAATCTATGAAGCAATCCAACCGGTCTCTGGTGCTCATACTTGACCTGCTGATAGCTGAGACACCGAGCCACAAACTCCACAATATCCCTTTTCATCTGCCTCCACCAATAATGCTGTCTCAGATCCTTGTAAATCTTTGCGGCACCCGGATGGATAGAATACCGTGAACTATGGGCCTCAGCTAGAATCAAGTCTCAAAGTCCATCCACATTAGGCACACAAATCCGGCCCTGCATCCTCATGACCCCATCATCACCAATAACCACATCCCTGGATTCACCACGATGGATCCTGTCCTGAAGAACGAGCAAGTGTGGATCATCATACTGGTGTGCTCTAATATGATCATAAAGAGAAGACCTGGAGGCTTCACAAGACAATACCCGCGGGGGCTCTGATAGATCCAATCTCACCAAATGACCCGCTAAAACCTAAAAATCAAGTGCTAAAGGTCGCTCTGCTACTGGAAGGTAGGCTAGACTCCCCAAACTCTCTGCTCTGCGACTCAGAGCATCAGCCACTACATTGGACTTCCCCGGGTGATATAGAATGGTGAGGTCATAATCCTTGAGAATCTCCAACCATCTCCTCTGACGCAAATTCAGATCCTTCTACATAAGCAGATTTTGAAAACTACGGTGATCAGTGAAAATCTCACGATGCACTCCATACAAATAATGACGCCAAATCTTCAAGGCGTGGACAATAGTTGCTAGCTCAATATCGTGCACTGGATAATTCTTCTCGTGCACCTTTAACTGTCTGGACGTGTAGGCAATCACCCTACCGTCCTTCATCAAAACCGCTCCAAGGCCAACTCTCGAGGCGTCACAGTAAATTGTATAAGAACCTGAACCCATAAGCAAAACTAATACCGGAGCTATAGTCAAAGTTGACTTGAGCTTATGAAATCTCTCCTCACACTCCTCAGTCCACCTGAACTGAGCACCCTTCTGGGTCAGTCTGGTCATAGGTGCTGCAATAGATGAAAATCCCCCTACGAAACGGCGATAGTACCCTGCCAAACCAAGGAAATTACGAATCTCGGTAACTGATGACGGTCTAGGACAGATCTACACCACCTCTACCTTCTTCGGATCAACCTGAATACCCTCACTGGACACCACGTGCCCCAAGAACGCTACTGAATCAAGCCAGAACTCACACTTCAAAATTTTTGCATACAACTCCTTCTCCCTCAAGGTCTGAAGCAGAACTCTCAAATGCTGCTCATGATCCTCCCGAGATCGGGAATACACCAAGATATCTTCAATAAACACGATGACAAAAGAATACAGATAGGGCCAGAATACACTGTGCATCAAGTGCATAAAGGCTGTTGGGGCATTTGTCAGCCCGAATGACATAACTAGAAACTCATAATGACCATATCTAGTCCTGAAAGCAGTCTTCGGGATGTCTGGCCCCCGAATCTTCAACTGATGATAGCCGGAACGCAAGTTAATCTTGGAAAATACCCTGGCACCCTGCAACTGATCAAATAAGTCATCAATACGAGGCAAGGGATACCGGTTCTTCACCGTAACCCTGTTCAGCTGCCGATAATCAATACACATACGCATAGAACCATACTTCTTCTTTACAAAAAACACCGGTGCACCCCAAGGTGACACACTAGGCCGAATGAACCGCTTATCTAGGAGTTACTGAAGCTTCTCCTTTAATTCCTTCAGCTCCGCTGGTGCCATACAATAAGGTGGAATAGAAATAGGCTGAGTGCCTGGCACCAGGTCAATACCAAAATCAATGTCCATCTCAGGTGGCATGCCTGACAGGTCTGTAGGAAAACGTCCGGAAAATCACAGACCCCTGGAACTGAATTAATAGCGGGAGTCTCCCCACTGACATCCCTCACAAAAGAGAGATACGATAAACACCCCTTCTCAATCATGCGGTGGGCCTTCAGGTAGGAAATCACCCTACTAGGCACATACTCAGAAGAACCTCTCCACTCAACCCTTGGACGTCCTGGCATAGCTAAGGTCACGGTCTTAGCGTGACAATCAAGAACATCATGACATAGAGATAACCAATCCATTTCCAATATCACATCAAAATCGACCATGCTGAGTAACAGTAGGTCCACTCAGGTCTACAGACCCCCAATAGATACCACACACGACTGATACACACGGTCTACAACAATAGTATCGCCCACTGAAGTCGACACATGAACAGATGTAACTAAAGACTCACGGGCATATCCAGGAAATGTGCAAAATATGACGAGACATAAGAATATGTAGAACCAGGGTCAAATAAAGCCAAAGCATCTCGGCCTGGCTAGAAACGCATACATACGAGCCTGACCTCCACCTATAGGGCGGTCTCTAACTGACTGACTACTGCCCCTGGCTGCCTGGGTGGGTGGTGAAGTAACTGGAGCTGAAGTCGAAGGCTGGCTCCTCAGCTGAGATGGACCTCCAATATAATGAGGACACTGCCTCCTCATATGCCCGAACTCTCCACACTCATAACAACTCCCTAGAGTTGGAGATGGGAACTAAAAGGAACCCCTGGCACCAGAATGGCCACCAGAAGAACCATGCATAGAGGAAACCTGAACTGATGGTGCTCGAACTGCACTCTAGGTTGGAAGGGCACCGAATGAAGAACGGCCTGGCTGAGAACTGCGGGGACTATGCCCCAAAGATGCACTACTATAGGCTGGGCGGACTGACTGAGGAGGCCTGAATAAATGGCCTCTATCATGCTGAAACTGCCCCCAGGAAGGAGCAACACTTGAACCACCCTATCCACGAGGCCTCTTGGACTCTCTCTCCTCCTGATCCTGGTGTCGAACCGACTCAATATCTCGAGCAATATCAACAACCTGCTCGAAGGTAGCACCTGATACCCTCTCCCGAGTCATGAAAAGGCGGAGCTGATAAGTGAAGCCATCCACGAACCTCCTAATCCTCTCCCTATCAGTAGGAACCAACTCAGTGGCGTGATGATCCAACTCTAAAAACCGCATCTCATACTACATCACTGATAGCTCCCCCTGACATAGCTGCTCAAACTGACCGCGTTGCTCCTGCCTGTGAGACTAGGGTACATACTTCTCCAAGAAGATAATGGAGAACTACTGCCATGTGAAGGGTGATGAACCAACATGCCTATGCCTCTCAAAAGACTCCAACCAAGTGAAAGCAGCCCCAGAAAACTGAAAACTAGCAAACGAGACCTCACTAGTCTCCAGAATCCCAGCAGTACGAAGCATCCGCTGACACTTATCCAGAAAACCCTGGGCATCCTCGCCCTCAGCACCACTGAATGTCGGAGGCTGAAGTCTACTAAAACTCTCCAGCCTACGCTGCTTGATCACGCTCAACTATGTCTTATAAAAGACTAAGCGGGCGTTGCAAATATAATCCGGGGTATTATGCCCAGAGTCGATCCCACAGGGAATTTACGTATCAATCAAGGCTTTAGAAT
>ML311708.1:0-12757 GCA_005239505.1 Nicotiana paniculata | reverse complement strand
ATTTGAGGGCCAATTATGCGACAGGAATGCGGACCGCATAGCAGGAATGCGATCGCATTCCTGATCGCAATTCTGCTTCGGGACTGTTAAATTTCTAATTTCATACCCGACCCCCCAGTTCATTAAAACACCTCCCCCTTTAAATTTAAGCTCATTTTCTGATAAATTAGATAGAGGAGAGAGTGGGTTCTAGAGAGAGAGTCAAACTTCATCTAATTTGTTCCTCCAACACTACTCAGACCCNATTGTATGTTTTGTGATTATCAAATGTGGAAATGATAAAGGATAATATGAACTCAAGTAGTAGACTCATGCTTAAACTCTAAATTGCTAATTCATGTGGAATAATGTATATTATAAACACGTGGTGATGCGTAGGGTAGGAAAGGAAATCCAGGTCCGCTTGATCGGGATCATCCGGTTGGGCGCCGGTCTTGTCCCTCGATTTTGGGGCATGACACTTAGCTTGAGGGAATAGGTGTTGTGTCCTATTTGCTATGTGTAAGTATCATGTTCAACGTATAGGTGATGTGACGAGTACCTATACGTTGGTGTCAAGCATGCCCGTGAGTCGAATATTGTGATTTATGTGATTTTTCGTTAAGTAATACTTGAGTTTCACTTTATAGCTATCCATGTTGGTGGAAATTACTTGATGTTGAACAGTGTTGAGTATTGGTTTCAGTTGAAGATTTTTATGTGAAGTTAGGTACTAAGTGAGATTGGTTATAGATGTTTTTCCTTGCCGGGATGGTATTGACTCCACTGTTGGCTCCCTTGCCGGAACCTTATGGTTTTAATTTTGTTTACTTTGTCAATTTCCTTGTTGGATTGATGTCATTTGATTTGTTTGGGTGAGGAAGAGTGAGAAAGCACGAAGGGTGATGTCGTGCGTGAGATTGTGAGTGAATGTTAATGCATGAAGGGTGATGCCGTGCCAATATTGTGATTGCAAAAGCACGAAGGGTGATGTTGTGCCATGATATGAGTGATAATGCACGAAGGATAATGCCGTGTCATGATTATGTGAGGTAAAAGCACGAAGGGTGATGCCGTGCTGAATATATTAATTCTGATGGTGAGGACGAGAGTAAAAGCACGAAGGGTGATGCTGTGCACTTGCTTTTGTATTACTATTTCTGTTGCTTAAATTGATATCTAATTTGTGTTTTATCCCGTTATTTCCATTATTTGATATTTCCTCCCCTCAGCATGTTCCCCTTTCCTTTATGCTTAGTTGCTTATTCCTCGTTGTTATTATTTTCTCTGTATACTATTAAACTGCATAGGTTGATTTGGTTGTCGTGTCCTAGCCTAGTCACTACTTCGCCGAGGTTAGGCTCGGCACTTACTTAGTACATGGAGTCGGTTATTCTGATACGACACTCTACACTTTTGTGCAGATCCCGATACTGGACTCTTCGGACCTTAGATCAGGGTTGTTGTCTTCAGTCCAATGGAGACTCCGAGGTAGTTCTGTAGAGGTCTGCATGCCTTGGCATCTCCTTCTATTTCATTTATATGTTGTTCTTATTTACTTCTGAGACAGATGTATACTTATATTTTGTTCAGACTCCTATTTGTAGTATTCATAGACAGTCCGTGAGGTTGTGACACTTGTTTTGGGAGTACTTTTGTTCTGGATTTTGTATTAGTATTATACCAAAGGGTTGAATCATGTTATTAACGTATACTTTAAATTTCGTGATTTTATCATAAAGTCTAGTAAACTGTTAAAGGTGAAGAAATAAGGTAATTAATCAATAACGTTGGCTTGCCTAGCGAGTTCAATGTTAGGCACCATCACGGTCCCGACGGTGGGAAATTCGGGTCGTGACACCAAGAATTGATTTAAGCCACGCATAAATAAATAAAAGTGATCGTGCTAGAACTACAAGACTCGATGGGTGCCTTACACCTTCCCTTCGGTTAACAGAATTCCTTACTCAGTATTCTATTTTTGTAGACCATAAATTAAGAGTTAAACCTTAGGGATTCAAATAAAAAGTGACTAAGAACACCAAAACTCAATTCCAAATGACGACTCCAATAGTAAATACTCCATTTTCAAAACGTCACTTTAATTGGAAAAACTCTTCTAACTCAACCTCACCATAGAGTTGTGTGGAAAAAAAGAGGTGTGACAAGAAGCAATTTTGGAGAAGCAGGAAAAAATAGTTTCTCTCCAAAAGCACTTTTGAGAAAAATACACTTAGAATCAGTTTTTCAAAGCTTGGTCAAATACTAATCGCCTCTTAGAAATACTTTTCAAATTAATTAGCCAAATACAAACAGCTTCTCACAAAAGTACTTTTAAGAAAAAGCACTTCTCAAAATAAGCTGATTTTTGTAACTTGGCCAAACAACTATAAAAATACTACTAGCAAACAAGAAATAGAAAGAGTTGAAAAGCAAGTAGACAAAAAGTCATTAATTTTGTTTATTCACATGATTTACAATTAACCACCCAAACTTTCTCCTTTTTAAGAAGAAATGGATAACGGGCAACCTGGTGCACTAAGCAGGCTATGCATGGGATCCCGGAAGGACCAAACCACATTGGATCTTATGTACGCAGTCTTACCATACATTTTTTGAGAACAATAACAAACCTAGTAAATTCCCACAAGTAGGGTCTGGGGAGGGTAAGATGTACGTAGCCTTGTCCTTACCCGGGAAGGCAGAGAAGTTGTTTCTGATAGACCCCCGGTTAGCATTTTTTTTAGAAGAAACAGATAAATAAAGGAAAAAGATTTTACATACAACCAAAATGTTATTATACAAATCAAAGCATCATTTTCCCACAGCAAATTGAGTATTCTTTTGTCCTCAGTTTCCACCTCTAGCTACAGAAAATTATAGCATAAAGTTCTTTTGCTGTCCATGAAATTTCAACAAGGCTTTCCAGAGGACCAGCAATATCCTCTGCTATCATCATCAGTAAGACCCTACATTCTAGGAGCAAAACCTTAGAACTAAATAGCCATATAAAAATAGATAGAATACAAATAATCAACAAATGTGAGGTTGAAACCATTTTTAAGAACCACAATTTTCTTATCTACTGACTGACAAGTAAATTCTGAGAGCGTTATCCCACACTAGCAGTGCTTATCATTTTTCTTTGTTCATGTATACCAACCCCCTTGAGGAAAGTGATGACATAGATGTTCTCTTCTCAGTTCTGACGGGTAAATTGCACGTTCAGTCACTGAACCTTATCCACTATAACAGTAAAGTCACAAAATTATTTTTTGTCATAATATAGTAACTAAACTTTGCCACAATAAAAGCAACGTCACAAAACTTTGTTTTGTTTGAAATGGAAGTCTCAATACTATTTCACAAGGTTGGAGATAAGGTCTGTGTACACACTCTCTTCCGACCCCACCTACGGGATATCACTGGGTATTTTGTTGGTGTTGTTGTTACTTATAGCAATAAAATGCCAGAAAAATTACCTGCTATAATAGTAAAATCACCTTTATAGGTAAGTTATGTCTTTAGAATGGATAAAATTTAGTAACTTTACCGCTATAATGGGTAAAGTTCAGTTACTCTAATGTGATAAAAGATAATTCTATGACTTTATTGTTACAGTGGATAAAGTTTAGTGACATTAGAGTTAAACAACAACAAAAAACCCAATGTAATCTCACAAAGTGGGGTCCCTGCCTTACGAAAGTCGAGAGACTGTTTCCGATAGACTCCGGCTCAAGAGGAAAAAAAAAAACTAAAAAAGAAGCAGAAACAACAAGTAGTAACCATAGCAAGCAAAGGTGATAGTGACATTAGAGTTAGAGTGCAAAAACTGTCATTTGGAATTCTTGGTAAAAAACTCCTGTATATGGTTTCTCAAGTAGTCTACAAACTCCAATTTCAGTGTCTTTAACTACTAAACTATCTAGAACCTGAAAAATGTATAACCAAAACAACATTTTGCTGCTATTTAAAGGTCTTAACAGAAGCTAAAGGACTAACCTGAAACTTTGCTGAAATTGAGCAGAGACACTGAAGCTAAAACCTTATGTTCAACCAAATCACCATGTTGTAAGCATTCTATCAGCCGAGTGATAATAGCCAAAAAGGCAGATAGTTCAAACTCCGATACGGTCAGTGAAGCTAGTGCTGAGCTTAACCATGCAACTGTGGTTAGACAAATCCTGACCAATTCTGAGTTTCCAGAACCTAAACACTTTGAAAGAGCCTCTACAAATGACTTCTTTCCACTACCAATGAGTAATGCGGATGCATTTACCAACCACTTTTCCCTGGCCTCTTCTTCTTCATCCTCCATCTGACAATTTTTGCGCGTCAGTTCAGTACACTTTACAATCATGGGAAAACAATATTTTTTGATTCACCATGTAAAGTTCACAATGCTCAGAGAATGAGGAGAATGTAAATGAATTAAGTTTATGGGGCAATTATAAATAAAAGGACGGTACAAAGATAGGGTATAGAAATTTTTGGCTGGTCCTAAGTTCAATTAGTCCGAAGTGGTATTGTTGTAACTACTGGTGTAATATAAGGTTCAAGAGTGCAATAGCTAGTAAAGATCTTATATATAACAGGAGAAAAAGGTCAAAAGAAACTTGACCAACTGCATCAATTTGATGAACCAGGAGATGAGTACATATAATTTTGTATTTCGATGAAAATATTTCTTAGATGAATTCAGTCAGGGAAAATGAAGAAAAATTACCGCCATAACAGTTGCATCAACTGGTGCATCATTCTCTTCCTCATCAGGATATTCCACGTCAAAACCTTCAAGAAATCCAGCTTGTTTTAGGATCCAATCCTCTGTCATAATCTTACCCGAGAAAGAAAAATGCCCTCCCAAAATAAGGAGTGCTTTGCAACATATTTCTCTGCTCCTTTCATCCGATAAGCTGCTTTCTAAGGCCATAGTTATAGCATCAACAGCACCATCTCTGTATATGTTGGCCATTTGTGTGTCTGTCTGTAAGATTCAAATACCAAATTAGTTCCGAGACTCGAAATAACATTGACCTTAAAAATTATGCACGTCTTATAAGCAAGTGACAAAAACTACAACGACTATTCCTCAATCACAAACTAGATGGGATTTGCTATAGCCTATCTTGATTCATATATAAAAATTCTGCTTTATTCGAACACATTTCTTTTTGTTCCAATGCTGGTATATAATTTGTTTTTTAAGGAAAAAGCAAGAGTCCTCTTAAACTAGAAATTCTCCAAATCTCATACTTCTCCCCATCCGGGCCTAATCAAACTATAATAACAGCAAGTAAGTCATGATCTCAACTAGTTGCCTATATACATCATTGTCTTCCATTGTGTTATGGTTTTGGCTAAGACCAAATTAATTTTGACATATTGTAGGTCTATCGAAGCACAACCTAGCAACCTGATTAGTATTAACATGCAGTTTAGGGGGGAATTTCCAATAAAGAAAAAAATTCCAAATTGCTGGATGTCTAGAAGAGAAGAGCCTAATCTGCTGACTGAGCTTGACATGCAATCTACGAGCTCAAGCGGAAATAAAATTGTGGTTCAGCAAAAAAACAAGAATCGGAAATGACATATGTATATACGAGAATTGAGAAAGAAGAGAAGGTGTTTCTAAGCCTTTGATATTCACTTAATAAATTATCCAAGATCAAAACTCCTGCAGTAACAAGCTCAGAGCAACTGAATTGGACATAAGCAGTATCGTAGAAGAGTATGACAACATTCATGAACTTCATTTAGAGTGATCTTTAAATTTGACCCTACTAGAAGATCAAAGTGCAAGAGCAGCACAGCAACCATGGATCTCTGTTCACATGGACAATCCTGGAGATATGTCAGCAAATCATGCATTGCTTTGACTATGTTATCTTTGTGATTGCCTTTTATGAAGAACTTTGCATCTTTTCTCCTGAAATATGGGAGCGGGGCACAGAGTTAACTAAAGCAATGCATTATCAATTTATCATTACCTACTAAGACTGCATCATAATCCAGCAAATATAGAGTATTTCAGACATCTTAATTGCAAAACAAGTTTCATTTAAATATATGTTTGGAACAATCTAATCTCTTCAGAGATTCTTGTAGTATGCATGCCATAAGGTGAATAATGAGAACTCAGCTAATAATAGGAATATAAACTGGGTACCTGTTAAGGCAAATGAGTTCGGTCAGGAGTAAAAAGGCGTTTCTTCTCAATTCAAACTCTTCATTCTGAAGAAGATTGAGCAAACAAATCTTGTCAACATTTCGGGCAACTACATTTCTGCAATTATTGTCAGCTTCAATGCAAGAGCAAAGGATTCCGGAAACACATATCTTCTCCCTTTCCTTTCCACAATTAAATCTCTGGATTAGAAACTGTAAGCTTCCGAGGGATATAAGCTGCTCTAGAAGTTCTCTTCTTTCATCCTGATTTAAAACAATAAGAAGTTGTTGCAATACGGAAACAACTATTTCATTCTTTGACCAACGGTGTTTCCCTGAATCGCCTGCTGCTTTAGAGAAATAGGTCAGAAGATGCCTCCAATGTTCGGACCTCCAATTGGTGATAACACGCTTCAAAATGAAGTTAGTACGGGGTACACTTTGACATTCTAACAATCTTCGCGTTACTGGACATGTTCTATTTCCTTTAGAAAACCAGCTTGTAATAGATGCTCTCTCAAAGGTTTGGCCAGTCTCAAGGGTAACTGGATCTTCAAAAAGAAGTCCAGTCAAAGGGCAGATAAATTCCTGTGGTATGTTTGCAGAAGATCTTCCAACATAATCTTCATAATCGACTCCTAAATATTTTCAAAGCATCATCATAAGCAATTAATCAATTACTGAATGTGAAGGGAACAGTCTCAAAAATGATTTTCACCTACCTTGAGCAGGAAGCAGTACCTCAGTTGGCTGCATTTTCAAAGTAAAATGGTGAGATTATAATGAAAAAGTAAAAAGTATAGCTCCTCTTTTAATAATTGAGCAGAACAAAGAGTTTAAAGTGTTACTGTGCAATCAAGAGCCAAAGCAACTTCCGAAAATAGAAGAAGAGGAGGAGCAGCATGGATGATAGAATCCTCAGTCTCCTTTTGCTCAAAAGCTGGTTTCGCTATCCTGTTGAATATGAACTCGGTCACATTTGCAGGTGCAAATGACTCTGGCATGTTCGACTTCAACGGAGTTGTTTCCTTCAGATCAGAGTTTCCAGATATTTCCATGAAATTTTTTTCTTCTGGAGAATTCTTTCCGAAACCCTCTGCATCCCGAGCTGTTGATGCACCATACTACACAGAAGAACACCCCAGACCATAACTTGTCTTATGTAATATAAAATCTGAAAGGGGAAATAATAATGTTTGGCAAGCATAGATCCTAACTCACTAGATCTAAAAATGCACAGAAAACTACTAAACTGATCCGACAACTTTCACCCTTTCCTAATCATAGACACTACAAGAACAAACAGAACTGCATTAATTAATTTTGTAAGACCAACGAAAAAAGAAAAGGCATGTATGTTTACATTTATAAAGCTCATCATCCAGTTCAAGTTTATAGAACTGTCATTGAGAATTGGAAAGTGAGAAAATCATGAGCTACATCCACACCTAAATGAAGCATTTAAAAATAGCATCAAAGACTGAAGGAACAACGATATACAAGTGACTGAAACTGCTTCAAAAGTATCAATAAAAGTACAAGTAGGTTTACGAAGTTGATTCAGAAGAAACCAAGTTTATGCTGGATTATAGGAGCTAAGAAGTCTACATCATTATTTCAAAAACAAATACCCCCAAAATTACAACCATAACCTAAAAAATTTATCGTCTCAAATGGATCATAGATTATTTTATTTGCTTCAAATCTCACCGGCCAAATTTGGGCAGGAACTAAGCCAGGATTTAACCAACAGAATGTACACGTATTTGAACATTTTTGTCTAATCACGATCTAAGTTTTTTTGAAATATGTATTCAACACTTACTGAATCAACTATAGCACCAGGCTCAACATCATAATCTATACACTTAATCACTTCAGCAGAGTATGTCAATGCTACCAGGTTTTCGGCAGCAAAACTAGAAGGCCTCCTCACACTAACTTTATAGCTTTCTTCCCTGTGCTCCTCTGATTCATTTTCTAGTTTATGTGAATGACGGAAAACTTCATCATACAACTTTTTGCTGACCACCGGCTGAGGTGAGAAACCGCCAACAGTACTACTTAAGTGGGAAGAGTTGCTAAAGGAACCTTCATACTGAACAGATACAGAAGGAATTTCAATAGATGGAAGTAATGGAATCTCAGCCCCTTCAGTTAGCCATTCCTTGTAGTAAACTGCAAACTGATAAGTACCTTTGTCCAGAATTTCGTTGTAAATTTTTTCAAGAATCTTCAGCTTCCTTGACTTATTATGTAGATCACCAAGAAAATTAACTTCTGAATCATACCAGACCTTCAAATTTGAAAGATGAGGAAGAAATATGTGATCCCACAAATCCGGCAACAAATTAGTCCTTGCCTGAAAAGGTGAATCACAGAAAACTTGCAGTAAGTGCTTTACAGCTATACGATCCTTCTTCTGTATCTTATATATGACACTGAGATACAGATGAGCACAAGCTGCCAATTTAGAATTGGGAATACCAGAAGTAAATCCATCTCGTAAATCGTTTGAATTCAACCCTGTAATTACACTAAGCTGAAGTGAGGCTTTCTTAAGTTCTTTTTCATTCGCACAATCCTCTGCAGCTCTTTCTACTGTTTCAATTGCTTGTTCAAGAGTCGCTAGGACCTTGCTTTCAGTATTGAGGCCTTCTTCTAGTCCAACAAAATTTAGGGAAGCGAAACTATTGTGACGAAGTGATATCCTAAAATCCTCATATACGAGAAAATGTTTTATGTATCCACTCAAGATAGAAATTACAGCCTGAACAGCAACTTCATCAAGAGTAGGAATAACTGCAGCGTGCTCAATCTCAGCTTTTTTTAGGCTTCTAATTGCATCATAACTTTTGTTGGTTAGCGAACTTCTAGTTGATCTGCTGTAGGAGGTCTCAGGCTGTTCAATACGTTTCTGATAATCATCTCTAAAGCTTCGATGTCCTGAAAGAAGTTTACCAGAATTATTGAGACATTTTGTTGTTGCTTTTGTATCTTTTCCGAAGGATTGTCGCTTTCCTTCTTCATCCTCACTTCTGCTAGAAAACCTGCCTTCACCACTCCCATTTCTGTAAGTTTGATTTGAGCATATATGATTGTATCTCGAACCATTTCGCTCTCCAACCTCAACTATCTCATTGCTTTGAGAAGCATCAGCAGCTAGCAATTCATCAAAAGAACTAATGCTTATTCTCTTAACATCTGATGATAGATCGCACAAGGCGATTCTGTGCTTAGTTTCCTTCTTTTGCCTCCTGTCTGCAAAATTGACTCTTGGGGTCTTATCTTTCAAGTCATGCCACGGGATAGCAGATTTTGTCCTCTCGGTTTTTCTTGCGCCTGATGAAGACACATGTTTATGAGGTTCTTGAAGTGGGTAAATAAGTCCACGTCTTGCCTTTGTTCCGGATGAAGCTCTAGGCACTGTTTTTGACATCTTCCTATCGAATCCTTCCTTAGCGAGGAGGTCCTCGAGTGACATGGCCATCTTCACTCAGATTAGAATATCAAACCACCTAAATGAGAGCAAACAAAAGAGATAGTTCAATTCCAATTAATGTGATGATTCTACCACAGGAAATCCTTAAAATAAAAACTCAAGTCTCAATTACCTTACTGTGTTGCTTTAAATATAGTCATTTCCTCAACAGATGTCTGCAATCACACAAATAAAACAAATATAGAAAACATCAAAACTCTGAATTGCACAGGTCACGTACTTCACACCAAAAGAATATCTCTAGATACTTAAACCGCATTTCATCAGAAGGGGAAAAGAACGATACAGAAAAAGAACCTTAGATTTGAATAAGAACTTAAGTTTCACAAAACTAGTATTGAACGCCTTAGTATCTGCTCCACCAAAAGAGATCAAAACAAGGCAAAACTAAATAAACCTGTTAACATTAGAACTTTACAAATATCAACTTTATTCCTCTTCTAATCAGAACTCAGTTCTAAAGTTACTCTAACTAAACATGAACAAGTCATAAACAAGAATTCGGAAACGTATTAACATGTCAATTCCATATCTCTTCTAACCAACAACAACAACAACAACAACCCAGTGGAATCCCACAAGTGGGGTCTGGGGAGGGTAGTGTGTACGCAGACTTTACCCCTACCTACGAAGGTAGAGATGTTGTTTCCGAATATCACTTCTAAACAAAACCCAATATTTCAAAGTCAATACTCCAACTTTGCAACATACCTTCCAAGAACAAAAAGGGCATAATCAAGAAACATAAATATGAGCAAACCTTAAATGTATAAGTGTGAAAAAGGAAGTACCTTTCAGCTTGTATTATCTTCCATCAAAAGATCCCATAAACCAAACAAGAAAAACACATAAACCACCAAGACCTAGTAATTTCCTTTTAATTTTCTTGGTTGGAAATTTGGATTAGGAAAACTATAAAAATGTCAATTCCATCTTTCTAACCAAAACCAAACATTCCAAAGTATATCTTAACTATGAAACATACCCTACAACAACAACAACTGCTACGTCTCGACTGTATGAATCCTCAACGATAATGTTTCTCCATTTAATCTCATGTTATAAGCTATGCAACTTACCCTGCAACTACCTCTCGATTATATGAATCCTCGCTGATCATGTTTCTCCATTTAAGCTCGTGTTATAAACTATGCAGCTTACCCTATAACAACAACTACGTCTCGACTATATGAATCCTCACCGACTATGTTTCTTCATTTAAGCTCATGTTATAAACTATGCAACTTACCCTACAACAACAACTACGTCTCGACTATATGATTCCTCGCTGACCATGTTGCTCCATTTAAGCTCATGTTATAAACTATGCAAAATACCCTCCAAGAAGAAAATAGGAAACATTCAAGAAATACAAATTTTGAGCAAAAGGAAGTACCTTTCAGCTTGTATTATATTCCATTAGGAGACCCCATAAACCAAACAATAAAAACACATAAAACCCACCAAGAACCAGTCAATTTCCTTTGATTTTTCTTGATTGGAAATTTGGATTGAGTAAAACAAACAAAAGGGGTATAAACTCTTCCCAGAAAAACTGAGATGCTTATGAAAGGGAAACTCAAAGGCCATTGAGGGGATAAATGAAAACAGAGGAAAGAACAAAAAGAGAGGAAATTGCTCAAAGGTTACACTAGGCAGCAATGGAGAGAAAGGAGAGAAAAAGGACAAAGAAAAACTGACAAAATTAGAAAATGCGCTAAGTACACTGGGAATTTCTAGTAACAACAGTCACTTTCAATGTATAAGGTACAACTATGTTAGCTCTTAGTACAAGACCCATGATGCATATGTTTATCTGGCTGAAGCTTTCAGCTGCCGTTCCCTCCGTCGCTTTCAGAAAACAAATAATAGTAATTTCTTTTACTAAGAAATAAAAATAAATGCATTTGCAGACCCAAATTACATAGGAGAATATTTTTTGGGATTAATAGACCGAATAAATTATAATTAGACTGCTAATTTTATGTCAAATTCGGTCCAATCTATTAAATGCTATTGAAACTAACCTAATATTTAAGTTATTATCAAATTAGACTCTTTTTTAAATCGCATAAGTATTACGAGTATATTAAATATGTTTTGAGTTATAATATAAGAGTATAAACACCTGAAATTAATAAATAAAATCATTAAGCACAATATAAATTTAATTAGAATACGTATCAATAATTTTGATAATAACAATATAAACTCAAAACTTTATGAATTTACGGTGAGAATTAGGGCTGGGCATATATCGGGTATAACCGATAGCCCAAACCGAAAAATGCTTATTAGGGTATCGATATCGGGTTATTGGGTTAACGATTTGGTAGGGTTTAGTATTTTTTTTACTATTGGATTATCGGTTTGGGCCTCGGTTTGCCAATTTTCTTAACGAGTTAACCGATAACCTAATAAAATTTAATAAAATTACGATTTTACCTTAAGTATATAAATACATCTAGGGCTTCATTCTCTCTTTTTCTCCCAATTTTCCCAGTCGCATTCAAGATATCAAGTTTGATGGTTCAGTCTTCAGAGTTCAGTCATAAATTGATTCAATTCTTCATCAGTTCTTCTTCAAAATTCAAAGTACAGCCACATTCATAGAATCTAAGTGTAAGTTTTGTTTTCCAAAATTTGAAATTTAATTACTTCTTTCTTAAGAACAAGTTTCGTTCCTTCGTCAATTTCGGGTAGTTTATGATTCTCTTCATCACTTTACAATTCTCATTTTTCTCATTATTTTTTAGGTCACTGTTTTTGGATTTCCTAGCTTATTGTTTGAGGTTGTTTTGGATTAAATTTGAGATAAGAACTAAAATTATGAGAAAATTCTTGTGCGTTGGTCTTCGAAGTTTTGTATTTAATTCATCTAATTAGAGTTAAAGCATTTGGTTGTTTACTGACATCTTTTGATACCTGGACAGTGGACATATTCCTTTGTTGTTGCCAAATTCAATAATTAAAGTTCAGTTCATGTGAGTTATATACTATGCTTCTTACCTCTAGATTGAGTTATCTTATCGGGTAAACCGATAACTGTCACACCTCTTTTTTTCCGCAGCAACCCTATTACGAGGTTGAGTTAGAAGAGTTTTTCCA